>ONZH01028713.1:0-88450 GCA_900303285.1 Rhinella marina
AACCTTGTTATTATGTGATCATTTTTGGAGACATATCATTTACCAGCTTAGCATTTATGTTATCTGGTTAGGAAACCTGTTTGTTGTCTGGCTCTGCACTTTGTCTAAATCTCTTTAAATTGAGATACCACCATGGTTCAGGAGATTGCAGAGCTGATACCTAGGACATGTTTATAATTTACATCAGATGCTCTGGCATTGGGGTATAAACAATTAAGAGATAAGGGATTATTTGTGGGAAGACATGGTACAGCTGGAAGAGACACTTTACTAATTGACCTCACATCAGATAAGACTGAAAATTAACATGAACAACAGATGACAAAGGGGAAGGTTGTAGACTATCCATGTGCCTAGGTGTGAACTCAGCCACTTCTCCAGCCAACTCCTCTAGTAGCAGCAATTTCACATTTGGTTTTGGTTGTAAAGGCACCAAAAGCAGCAAGTGTCTTCATGACCAACTTGAAGACAACTGTACATGGTGTTTACTTTAGTTTAGAAAATGATAGTCATTCTCCTTTATTACATCAGCTCAAGTTGGTCAGGAACTAATGGGGTAATTTATCAAACTGGTTTACTGTAGAACTGGCTTAGTTGCCCTGGTATAGCGCAACCAGTCAGATTTCACCTTTCATTTTTTACAGAAAAATGAAAGGTGAAATCTGATTGGTTGCTATGGGCAATTAAGCCAGTTCTACTTTACACCAGTTTGATAAATGACCCCCTAAGTTTTCTTCAATGGGAAAGGAAACACAGAATACTACCTACCCCCATGATCAATACTTTACTGTATTTGGATTTTTTTTCTAAATGTAATAATTAATTATATTTTAATATTAATGTGGCCATACACATAAGATTATGTCTTTGATGTCAATCAAACCTGCTGAGCTATTGATCATAAAATGTGTAGACTATTGTCTTGATTGGTGGGAGGAATAGCCATTGGCTGACCCATTTTTTGGCCAACAGCTATCTAAAGTGTATAGCAAGTCTTAAAGTGATATTTCATCTCTGCAAAGTTGCAATTATGTAACATACATGTGCACAACTACCAGGGCAGCAAGCACAGCAGCTGATATGGGACCCAATAACCAAGGAGGCCTATCCCTGCACTGTGCAATATATGGAAATGCAAGAGTGAATTTCTTTTTGCATGACTGATTTATTTCTGTACATTACCACACATTTTATCATACTATTGTGACATCACTGGGCAGGTTATGCCTATGCTGTGCCTACACTGTGCAAATTATGTCCGCTACTGTCACATCACTTTCTGCATTTATTTACTTATATAGTACCAACATAGTCCACAGTGATTTACAGACATTACCATCACTTGCTTTCCCCAGTGGAGCTTACAATCTAATTTCCCAATCAGTATTTTTTGGAGTGTGGAAGGAAACCAGGGGAACCCACAAAATCACAGGGAGAACATACTAACTCAATGCATGCGTTGTCCTCGATTCGATTCAAACTTAGGCACTTAGCACTGCTAGGCACCAGAGCTAACCATCAAGCCACCATGCCGCCCATCCATGTGCATTAGGGAAAATAACATAATCACAAGCGTCTCATATTCTTAAAGGGGTTCTCCAAGTTAAATTTATTGATGACCTATCCTCAGGATAGGTCATCAATATCAGATCGGCGGGGGTCCAACACCGGACACCCCCGCCGATCAGCTGTTTGAAGAGGAGACGCGTGCCGTACCAGCGCTGCCTCCTCTTCATTGTTTACATCCTAGCCGTATCATGGGTAGCGGTGAGTAGATGTAACACCTAACCGCCCCATTCATTTCAACGGGAAGGATCGCTCCCATACAAGTCTATGGGAGCGATCCTTCCCATTGAAATGAATGGGGCGGTTAGGTGTAATTACACCTACTCACCGCTACCCATGTTGCGGCTAGCGTGTAAACAATGAAGAGGAGGCAGCGCTGGTACGGCGCATACCTCCCCTTCAAACAGCTGTTCGGCGGGGGTGCCGGGTGTCGGACCCCCACTGATCTGATATTGATGACCTATCCTGAGAATAGGTCATCAATAAATTTAACTTGGAGAAACCCTTTAACTATGCTTGAAGGTGGTCATGGCGGAGTGGGGTCCAATTTCAAGTTTTGCTATGGGGCCCCAAGAGTTCTTGTTATGCCTCTGATTGCAAGTTTTCCCAAAGTAGTAAAATGCCTAGTATAGTGCCTTTACCAGTTTTCATGTGGTACAAGCACAACACCCATGATGGCATATATTAAAATAAGGAGCATCCCAGGGGAAGACTAGTTCGAGAAAAAGGTACAGCTTGTTGGTTGTGTGATCGCGTCTTCCATGATGTACCATGAGTTCAACGAACAACAGTAACAATTATCTGTCCTGATATAGTAAAGATCATTACTGCATGTAAATGCAACTAACAAACAGCTAGTGTAAATGAACATTCCTGTTTGTGATCATTACCTACTGTAAAAGGGCTCTTAAGATTTCTTACATATAGCTCTTGCAAGCCACAGATAAGGCTTGTTTACACTTGCCAACCATTGTGAATGCAAAAAAAATAAAAAATCATTGGTGGATATCAGCTAGTAGGACGATTAGCAAATGTTATGAAAAAAGGAAACAGGACAGCACACCAAGGAATATGCAGTGGAGGGTGCAGGCCCCAAGAGGGGTGGTGTATCCCCTCCAAAGCAGATAAGCGAACAAGCATACAAAAAAACAAAATAGGAGGAGACAGCACGTCCTTTGTGGAAGTTTATTCCGGATGCTACGTTTCAGACAGTGAGGCCTTTCTCAAGAGCTTGAGAAAGGCCTCACTGGCCGAAACGTAGCATCCGGAATAAACTTCCACAAAGGACGTGCTGTCTCTTCCAATTTTGTTTTTTTGTATGCTTGAACGATTAGCAGATGTTAGTCGACACCTGACTGTCATGCTCCGGTGTGGGGGGAAGGTTCCACACCAAGCACAGGAGGAAGCGGGGGGGAAGGGAATGGGATTAGGCCTGGAAACTAGTGAAGGAAGATGGACACCTCCTAGGGAAACCCTGACTCCAGTCCTGACTAACTACCAGTATGAACAGGCCTTGAATGTAGGCGAGTTCATACGCTGGAAACCTGGGACCCTAACTGTCCCTGAAGGACCCTGAAGCCAGTGACTGGAATGAGACAAACTGTTACTCCACCAACCTGGACGGATAGTAGTCTCCCCTCAGGCCCAAACACCAAAACACAGGGAAGGAATACACAAATAAACTAAAGAGAAAGAGGATACTTAACTTTCCTGAAGCTAATGGCAGCAAAGGAATCTCCACAGAGAAACACATGCCAGCAGACCACAGATACCAAAGAAAGTATAAACCACAAGGGATGGTGGGAGAAGCAACACTAAATAGACAAAGATAATTGATAAGACACCTACACCTGAAGGGGAAGGTTGTGGTGAATGCCAGCAACCACAAAACAAAGAAGAATCTGTCAGATTAACCCATGTGTTGCCAATCTGACAGACTTCCTGCTACCTGTTGCAGGAACGTCTGTGACACTGACACTAGCTGATGATGATGCTGCATAATGGGGAGATAAACCCCCTCTCCAATGTTCATTCCAAACAAACAATTGACTGCTCATTGACTGTTCCATAAAAAAACAGGCATAATGTGATGACCCCTTTAGAGATGCAAATCATAGCTAATGTGGCCAATCATCTACAACTCTTCACTCAACAGTAGGTCAGGGCATTCAACAACGACTGAATGACCCATTACCTTTTCTCATCGGTATTCAGAATCCTGTATCTCCACACCACAGTCTAATAGAACATCAATGTATAGTTCTTATGTGGGTTAAATACACATATATGGAGAAATCCAACCACCTACACCTTGATGACAGTCAGAACTTCATGTCTATTAGTATTCGAAACATTCACTTTCCATAATAGAAAGCGCATACTAAGGTATTTCTTTCACCTTAATCCTCCATAATACACAGTTTCAGGGGCATGCTCCTTCCCCTACCATAACCATGGCCTAAGGCAAGTTCATGCACATTTCTTATTTCTGTAACTAAAACTATAATCAGTTCCAAAACAGAAAAGTATAAGAGCGCTGTGATACCTTCTGTATTCATTTGAGGACTTGATACAGGTCTGGATTGGCATGCACCACCTTTCATGACATTACTCCTCATCAACTGCTGCTTTCTTCATTAATTATATATAATCCTAATTTCACCTGTTGCAATGCAATGGGTAAATCAGGTTCCAAATCTCCATCTAAATTTGTGATTTTTGAGGTTGGTAAAATAGTGCATTTGTTATGCTGTGTTTTCACTTTATTAAAGCTTTATTTTATACTTGTCTTACTTTACACTGTCGAGAAATGTTGATATTTATTTCAATGTATAACTTTATATTGCTCTCTGAAATATACAATCTATGTTGTGTCTATAAAAATACAATATACTGTATTAATAATACAGACAATTTCTGAATAAATATTCTGCAGCACTGCACAGATAAATTAATATTTTAGAAGACAATACTACTTGTGTAGTATGTGCAACACTGACTTTTTTCTCGCATTGCGTTCTCTTCTGTAGCAATTCATATAATTAGCGGCACACTTGGTACAGGGTGAACATTCACACCTTGCAACCTTCCATACAAACATGCACACACTTTTTCACACATTCACACACTGTGTAAAACCATGCTAAACTTCTAACACTACGGAGTGTTAGGCCTTGCAGTGGTTTATAGAGTAGCACAGCATTACTGTGTTTTGAAATTTGGTGCCGAAGTAATGGTTTTCCCAGACATGAAGTCTGTAGAACTGGCAGTTTAAGCAGGTCAGAGGCTGCCATGATACTGTATTACAACTATTCCATTTTTAAAAAATATAGTTTCATAGCTGTCCCCTGTTCCGAAGAAAAAGAATGTGCGACAACTGATGAGAGTGTGCCTATGAATGTGCTCTCATGTTCATGTGGTTAGGAGAGCGAGATCATCTTCTGGCAGCGCGCAAGCGCATCATGCTGTAAGTGTTTACAGCCTTTATCCATGAACCTGTAAAACAGAGCTTGCTTCAACTTGCGTATCTTAGTTTGGTAAAGGGCCCTTTACACGGCCCGAGAATCGCACAGATTATCGCTAATGAGCATTCATAGTAACACTTGTTAGCAATGATCGGGCGGTGTAAATGTACTGCCAATTACCCAATGAACGATCGTTTATAAACACAATCTCCTGCTGGCAAACGAGTCCCTATGGGGAAGAGCAATGGCATTAGCGATCACTCCTCCTCTTACTCTGGAGGAAACCGCTGCATGTAAATACAGTAGCTACTCACTGCATTGTGTATGAATCTGCATTTGAGAAGCTGTTCGCTGCTTTGTATATGGATCTGACTTTGTTTAGCTGCTCACTGCATTCTATATGACTGTAAAGCTGCATCTACATGAGCCAATAATCATCTAGATTATTGGGAACGACCGTTCCTTACAATCTGCCCATGTAAATGTGCCGATGATTAACCGATGAATGAGCGAAACGCTCGTACATCGGGTGGTCCTGTCGTTCATGCAGGCACCATCAATCATCATTTCTGGGCAGCAGATCATGTGGTTTAAACACTGATCAGCTGCTCAGAAGCCATGATTCTGTGTTGAGGACCAGGGATCGCTATAACCATCTCTCATCTTGATACTGTGAAGGAGATCACTGCATGTAAATGCACAGTCTCTTTCACTGAATGAGCAGACAAATGTTAGGAAGGAACACTTTCTTCCTGACAATCCGCAGCAGAATTATCCCGTCTAAATCCACCTTAAGTCTGCAATGGCAGTATTTAGTGCAAAATACTGTGTGGCTTGTTGAGGAACATTGTATCCACTACATAGATTTACCTTGGGCATTTCTCCTTGCTGGCAGTGCCATACATCTTCAGTCCACTAAATAACTTTGGTCAATCCATTTTAGGAAGGGACTGGTTCAGCCACTTTAATGAGTCCATGATGTAAGGTGAGATGTTCTGCAGTGGTTGATGTGCTGTCTGATGACATATTATGCAGCTGCAAAGCGCTCTAGTTGCCGATTAAGAATGTATACAGTTGCAATATGACCTGTGATATATGTCATTAGTATGTCAGATTGACCCTCTATATTTTTGTATATCTCCGTGAAAAGGACTATAAGGCTTTTTATTTAAGCAAAGAATTTTTGGTTTTATTTTTTTTACTACAGTGTTCTTTATGGCACAAAATTGTTTGTTGAACCTATCTTTTCCTAACATCAGTATTCTTTATCAAGACTATATACGAATCTCAATGATGTGTTTTGGGAGGTGTACCGGCTGTAGTCACATGTGGTGTTGCAACACGTTTTTATGCAACATATGCAAAAAGTAATCTTGAAAATAACACATTGGAAGAAATTCAGACATGCATATATCCTGTTATCCTGATCGTTAGATATACTATCATGAATTTATAGAACAGCTTATTTCTAATATTTATTGAAAACCATATTTTTCAGCTACAGAAACTGAAATCAATGACACATGCTTTCAGTGTCATACAATTCACCATTTCTACAAAGCTAGAGGTGCCATGGAGTAATGAAATGTAGGCACCTCACAGTGCTGCTGCCAACCATTGATGGAGTGGCAGTCCATATAAATGCAGAGGCAATCGAGTGAACCAGAGGATTATGGAACTGTAGCTTTCGGCATTTGACTTTGGTCACGTGGTAAAAGCACTACACCCATAATGACGTATATCAAAATAAGGAGCATCGAAGGGGCAGACTAGTTCTCAAAAAAGATACAGAGGATGTGTTTGAAGGTTAAAATCATAAAGTTAGGGAGTGTTAGGTGGAAGAAGTGGTTAGTCTTTTTTTTAAATTTTTTTATTAGGTTTGGTAAAAGGAATTCCTCTTTAGGACTCTTTTACACCTGTTGAGGATTGGACCAATTATCTTGAATGCATGTTCATACGAGCGCTCATTTCCTATAAATGTGAAAGGAGCGAACACCCATTGGTTGTGTGATCACGTCTTCTATGAGTTCAACAAACAACGGTAACAATTATTTGTCCTGATAAGATCATTACTGCATGTAAATGCAACTAACAAACAGGAAGTGATTGGGAATGAAAGTTCTTGTTTGTGATCATTACCTACTAATAAAGGGCTCTTAGGATTTCTTACATACTGTATGTCTCTTTTAAGCAAAAGTTAGGGCTCGTTTACACTTGGCAACCATTGTGAATGCAAAAAAATATATATAAAAATCATTGGTGGCTATCTGCTAGTAGGACGATTACCAAATTTTAGTCCACACCTGACACCAGATGATGATCCCCAATGTTCATTCCGAACAAACTATTGACTGCTCATTGACTGTTCCATAAAAAACAGGCATAATGTGATGTCCCCTTTAGAGATGCAAATCCTAGCTAATGTGGCCAATCATCTACAAGTCGTCAATCAACAGTAGATCAGGGCATTCAACAACAACTGATTGACCCATTACCTTTTCTCACCGGTATCCAGAGTCCTGTATCTCCACACCACAGTCTAATAGAACATCAATGTATAGTTCTTATGTGGGTTAAATACAGCTATATGGAGAAATCCAACCACCTACACCTTGATGACAGTCAGAACTTCATGTCTATTAGTATTCGAAACATTCACTTTACATAATAGAAAGAGCATACTAAGGTATTTCTTTCACATTGATCCTCCATCATACACAGTTTCAGGGGCATGCTCCTTCCCCTACCATAACCATGGCCTAAAGCAAGTTCAGATAAAACTATAATCAGTTCCAAAACAGAAAAGTATAAGAGAGCTGTAATACTTTCAGTATTCATTTGGGGACTTTATACAGGTCTGATTGGCATGCACCACCTTTCATAACATCATTCCTCATCAACTGCTGTTTTCTTTATTAATTATATATAATCCGAATTTCACCTGTTGCAATGCAATGGGTAAATCAAGTCCTAAATCTGCATCTAAATTTGTGACAAATTCTGCAGAATTCAGAGTGGATTTTGAGGCTGGTAAAATAGTAGATTTGATATGCTGTGTTTTCACTTTATTAAAGCTTTATTTTATACTTGTCTTACTTTACACTGTCGAGAAACGATGATACAATATATTAATAACACAGACAAATTCTGAATAAATATTCTGCAGCACTGCACAGATAAATTAATATTTTAGAAGACAATACTACTTGTGTAGTATGTGCAGCACTGACGTCTTTCTCGCATTGCGTTCTCTTCTGTAGCAACGCAGCTGCTTTTCATATAATTAGCGGCACACTTGGTACAGGGTGAACATTCACACCTTGCAACCTTCCATACAAACATGCACACACTTTTTCACACCTTCACACACTGTGTAAAACCATGCTAAACTTCTATCACTATGAAGTATTAGGCCTTGCTGTGGTTTATAGAGTAGAACAACATTAATGTGTTTTGACATTTTGGTGTAGAAGTAATGGTTTTCCAAGATATGGAGTCTGTAGAACTGTTTAAGCAGGTCAGAGGCTGCCATAATATAACAACCATTCCAATTTTTTAATCATATGACTCTTCTGAAAAGGGATATGCACAAAGTGTTCTTCCTTTTGGTGGCAGTGAAAACGGCACTGCATAAAATAGGAAAAAATTGGCAGGGCAAGGGATAAGGACAGAGTACGTAACCGACTAGGGTTCCAATGAGGGGGAAATAACATTTAGAAAACAAAACTGTGTTCTGCCTTTAAATTTATTACCACTCAGGGTTTCTCTGCATATGTAAGAACTCTGTTGGCAACAAGAGACATTTACAGTTCAGCTACATGGCGATCCTGGTCACGCGACAGTTGTCGAGCCCAAAGATGTCAGTAGAATCGCAGTGTAGTGGTGCTAGCATAGAAATGAGTGGGGTTGTAGTGTGACTCACACGTTTGCCATGACTATGACCCCAGAATCTCAAAAAATCCAGCAGTTCCAGCTTTTTAGCCAGATTTATCAACTTCAACATTTTTTTTAAAGTCACAAAAAGTTTCTCAATCTTTCTCCTGTAAAGAGGTGGCATAAAAAAGGAATAACATTTAAAGACAGAAGTGTTAGACTTAAAGGGGTTTTCCGAGGCTTATATACTGATGACCTATCTGATTGGTGGGGGTCCGACACAAAGGACCCACGCTGATCAGCTGTTCGAGAAGGCGCCGTGGCCTTCTCTCAGCTTTCCATAGTGATGAAATGTTCATAAGTCACATGGCCTAGGCACAGCTTAGCCCCATTAAGGTGAACAGGGCTGTACCAAGCATAGCCGCTATACAATGTATGGCGCTATGCTTGCTGAGCAGAAAGAAGGCCACCAGTGCCTTCTCAAACAGCTCATCTGGGGGGAGGGTGGCAGGGGTGTCAGACCCCACCGATCAGATATTGATGACCTCTCGGATTAAGTCTCAGAAAAACATTTAAAGGTACACCAAATTTATCAAATATTGTACAACACTTGATAATTTTGGCTCAAATGATGGCAATGCAGACTCCTGCAAAACTGAGAAAATTTCCCTCATGATAAATCTCCCCCAGTGTGTGAAACCACCCTAATAGACATATGGAAATTTGGGTACAGTACAATATGATGGCGATTTGGCATATAACTTTCAGAAGTCATTGACTGAGCTGCAGAATGTGATAGATTACAACAGAAGGCAGGAGTAACATGTAAAAAATAATGTTCTAGCTGATGTGATGGATATGTTTGAACATTTCTTTCAAATAAAAATGTCAGCGCAACATACACCTAGTAAACGTATATGAGGCTTAATAAATAAAATGTCAAAAATAGAAATAAAAGCTGCATTTGATAATGGTATTGTACAGCATTTCACCCTACAGAAAAACCCTTTTAAAAAGTTCAGAGCTGCCCTTTAGACAGAGACTGCTTTTTGCTAGAAAACATAACTCGCTCTTTATGCATGAGGTACACATTTGTGCCATTTTTAGCCAGGCACACACTGTTAACTGAAATACAAAAACTATCAAAAAATAATAAAAAATGTAATCATAAATGACTCACATTATGTTCTACTCTTCATATATGTTTAAAGCTACCTTGGGTATTTCATTGGTTTCATGTTACCAGAACACAATGGAGGAGATTTATCAAAAGTGGTGTAAGGGAAAATTGGCTTAGTTGCCCATCGCAACCAATCAGATTCCACCTTAAATTTTCCAAAGGAGCTCTAAAAAAATCAAAGGTGGAATCTGATTAGTTGCTATGGGCAACTAAGCCAGTTTTCCGTTACACCACTTTTTATAAATGTACTCCAGTTAGCATTGGGAGCTCAGATGAGAAATACATAATTAAGCCTCAAGCATAATAGGCTACATTTACCACGTTTAGCACATTTTAGGCAAAATTTGGTACTTCTCATTTTACTTCTCTGCTAATGAAGATGGCCTTGTGGGAGAGGGGCATCACTTTGTCGCAAATTAACTAATAGATTCAGAATATGCATAGACAAACTATAGGTCTTTTACAGTTAGACCAGACAGTCTGAGGGTGCGCTATCATCCAGCATAAATCTGATGGATCTTTAGCCTAAAGCCTGTATTACACTGAACAATTTTTTGGCAGATAATCGTTATTGAGCGTTCGCATGCGATTATCTTGCAGTGTAATACTGTCGCCAATAGTCCGATGAACAAGCAAACACTCGATCATCGGGCAATCCAAATCTTTTGACATAAATGAGAAGTTATATGGAATGTTTTCCCACAAAACGATTAATCTCTCTGATCGTCTCCTCCTGCTTTATAACATGCAGCCTGTCCTGTATTTTCAGAGCATCAGGTTCCCTTTACCGGTTTTCCGATTACGGAATTTGATCACATTTTTGTTGTTAAATACAGTTTTTGAACAGAGCAGTGCTATACCCCTGTGAAAAAAGCTGTCGGAGGTGTTGTTTTTATTTTATGTCTATAAAAAGGTTCCTACACGTAGAATTATCTTCTTAGCACCTGAAATATCTGCTCAGCAGCTACGTGCCAATGCTGAATATAGGGCTCACTGATCAATATGAAATATGCAAGCCATGTCCGAAAGTACTCACTGAAAGTGCCGCCAATAGGACTCGCCACGTCCATGACTTGCCAAGCATTTTGTTTTACTCTTCACATAAGCAGCCAAGAGGGATATGATCCAGTTGCATAGTTCAATTCATTCTGGCTTTTCTGCAGCCTTTCCGTGCAGTCAGCAGATGACACCACACACAATACAGTAATGGACATTTTCTGACTGCACTTCTATCATGCTTGATAGCTATTGTGTTTAATATTAGCATTGCCATGCACTGTTATAGCTTTGGGCTGATTCCTCGGTATAATGAACTTTTGTTTCTACATTTATGGCCAACAATATACACGATTCATCTTCCCTATATGCTCAACTATACAGGGAAGCACAAAGCTACATTTACCTTATACACAGTACACTTTCTTTGTTGCCTATTACTGATTATATCACTTTGCCATGACACGCAGTCACTGTTTATCTGGCTGTGCTGTCTGCTGGTGGGCACAGGTGTCTTCCAGCTGCATATTTGGCAAACCGAGGCTGTGATGTACATTGATGATATTTTCAGGCACTTCATGGATAATTCTGCCTGGCATAGTAACTATGGAAATGTACAAAGCCTTTCTCTGCACTATGCAGGTGATAGAACAAAACTGTAGCCTGAGGGAAGACTGCAGTGCCTTGCATAAAGGAGAACTCTAGGGCTCTTCAGAAGCAAGTTATTTAAGGGAACATTCTGAGTGAATATCCTGATTTTTCTTTTCATCGCAGATAAAGGAATCACTACAATCTGATATCAGCAAAACTAAATATCCAGCAGACGAATCAGCAAAATGTTTCTACAGATCATTAAGTCGCCAGGTTAATTGCTTTGCGGTTTAGTCTATAAAAAGTCTATTATGTTACCCTAGCTATAGAAACCTTAGGGGTCTTTCTCACGTACATGTAATGAACACATAGCATCCGGATGGAACCCAGACTTAATGGATCTGTGTACATGAGTGGTGTTTTTCACGCATCATGTCTGCGTTCAGAAAAAATCGCAGCATGTTCTATATTATGTGTTTTTCAAGCAGCCCTGGCTCCATAGACGTGAATGGGACTTGCATGAAAAATGAAAGATATCGGGATGCAATCCGAATGAAATCCATTTGAACTGAAGGTTGATAGGAGATATAGATGTTATTATTCAGTGAAAAACTGATTGAATCCGCATGCAAAAAACGCACACACTGAATGCATTTGCAGATAAAACTGATTGAACCTGCGTGCAAAACCAACAGTTTTCCTGAACAGATCCTAACACAATCTGTATCACTTGTGTGAAAGAGCCCTTAAAGGGGCTTTCTGCAACTAAGGTCTCATGCACACGACCATGTCCATTTTTCAGCCCGCAAATTAACTTCAAATTGACTTGAATGGGTCTGTGGTCCACATTTGCGATATATTCTATCTTTTTGCGGAAAAGATATACAGATACAGAGAGCCCATGAATGCTCTGCAAAAAGATAGGACATGTCCTATACTTGGTCGCAAAATGCTGACCACACACCCATTGAAATCAACTGATGCAACACAAAAAAAGCAGATGCAACACAAACACTGCACCGACACCGCACAATTGTAGGGTCCAATTTTGGGAAAGAACATTACTACAAATGCTAATTCCCAATAATAGAACCAAGTAAATGTGTTGCTGATCACCCAATTGAATAAGCAAAATGCCTGTTCATCGGGTGAAATGCTCTTTCATGTAGCAAATCAGATAATTGTTTCTGGGCAGCAGATTGTACTGTCTAAACAGCAACCTGCTGCCCAGAAGCAATGAATCTGTATGAGGCACGGGTGATGGCGGAGGAGGTGATTGCTGCATGTACATTTACCCTCACTGTGGAGTCGGCAATTATTTGGAAGGAATCAGTCAGGCATTATAAATGTACCTTAAAGGGGTTGTCTCACTTCAGCAAATGGCATTTATAATATAGAGAAAATTAATAGAAGGCACTTACTAAATACTGTGATTGTCCATATTGCTCCCTTTGCTGGCTGGATTCATTTTTCCATCACATTATACACCGCTCGTTTCCATGGTTACGACCACCCTGCAGTCCGTCAGTGCTGGCAGTGCTTGCATACTATAGGAAAAAGTGCCTATCTGGTGGATGCTCACATAAGCTGGTGTTTTTTTTCTATTGTGTGAAAGCACTGCCGCCGATGATGGATTGCAGGGTGGTCGTAACCCCTGGATATGAGCAGTGTATAATGAGATAAAAAATGACTCCAGTCAGCAAAGGAAGCAATATGTGACAGAAGATTTTTCAGATGCAGTTTTGCTGATCATTCCAAAAATGGACACGTCTATTCTTGGTACCGTTACCACACAGACTCTTCGGAAAGCCACTGTAAGGAGTCTAGTCTTGGGGTTTATTTCAATTCAATGGAGCTACATCGAGAGTGGGATTGCAGCATTCAAGATGAAAAACCATGGCATATACTGCATCAGTTTCTTCTGTGGGATGTGTGGCAGATTTTGACATGGTCAAAATCTAATGTGTGAACATACCCTTAAGTGTATTTTTTTTTTAATTATTGTAACAATTCTCTGGCTGATTAAAAAAAACAAGAACTCTGACAACCCTATTAAGAGCTGAGCTGAATATCACCTTTCTATTTTGTTTGTATGCCTGCTATGTGGTTAATTCATCAGTAGGACATGCACTCTGCTGATGAACTGGCACATTAAATGCTGGAAGAGAGACTTGCACACTACTTGTACGTTGCATTAATACTTCTTACCAATTTAGTATATTCAGTAATCGGTTGCCCAAAAAGCGGTTAATGAGTGTACAATGTATATATTTGTATCATACCTTTGCTGCTATAAACAGTGCAAATAAAGAAAAGCAAAAACAAAGTATCTTGTATTTTTAGAACACAATAAGACTAAACAAGTGTTTTAGTTGATGCTTAAGACAACAAATGTGTCTAGGTGGTGATGTCAGGTCCAATTAAGAGCGGTTTTATTGTGCTTTTACAGACAGTAATTTCCATAATTTACTCCTTCCAAATTCAGAGTGTATTTCATCCTCTGTAATGATATATTGCAGCAGTTTTATTGCTCTTGTGGTTAGTCCATTTCTGCAAGAAGAACAAATTTGGAGAGGTTTGATGTTTAACATTTCTGGAGGATTACGAGTCTCAAAGATTCATCGAACTGCACCTCAGCAGTGTTTATTGTACTCTTAATACACACAAATGCATTGCTAATGACATGATTATTAAGCTTTCCATAAAACTTAAATGTGCCTTTTACAATGTGGAAAATAAGTAATTGCTTTGTAATACTTGTATGGGGGAAATGCTGGCTTGTGGCACTGTAATACTGTCATTGTGCGGTTGGAAGGCAATCAGAGAATTGAATGCCATTGTGATAGATGCTGTTCCATCTGGCTCTTTGGAAGTGTTCACTGGAGTGCTCTTTGGCAACAACACAGTCTCCTTTCATATTCTCAAGTAGAGTAGAAATACAGTGACACAAGCAATCACACACTACTAAGGACAAACAAGTATTTGACTACTTAGAAGAGGCAGACATCCTAATTTGCACTGTTTTCTAATACGTTCAGGAGACGTATGTGTTTGACAGAGCTCCAATGTGTCTCATGATTATAGTTAAAATGCTGACATCAAGACTAACAGCAGATTGTCTCTCCAACTCATTTATCCACCCCAGTCATCAGCTATGTTCGGTGATTTAGTCGTACATCTTGCAGCAGGGTTACAGTCGATTCCCTGCTAATTCCAATGGTTTAACAGGCTTACAGCATATGTCTCTATACGTTTTTTATTAAAACTTTGCAGGCTCCATGGTGAATACTCAAAATAGTTTATCCCACATATTGAGCTGTTTAAAGGTAAGAACATAATTGTAGATTTCAGCTATGTCAACATTTTACTGACATACAGTATCTCACAAAAGTGAGTACACCTCTCACATTTTGGTAAATATTTTATTTTATCCTTTCATGGGACAATACTGAAGATATGACATTTTGATATAATGTAAGGTAGTCCATGTGCATCTTGTATGACAGTGTAAAATTGCTGGCAACAAAGGAGAGTACACCCTTAAGTGAAAATGGTCAATTTGTGCCCAAAGTATCAATATTTTGCGTGGGCACCAATATATACATTGTGCCAAAAGTGTCAATATTTTGTGTGACCACCATTATTTTCCTGCACCGCCTTAACTCTCGTGGGCATTGAGTTCACTAGAGCTTCACAGGTTGACACTTGAATCTTCTTCCACTCCTCCATGACGACATCATGAGCTGGTGGATGTTAGAGACCTTGCACTCCTCCATTTTCCATTTGAGTATGCCCCACAGATGCTGAATAGGGTTTAGGTCTGGAGACATTCTTGGCCAGTCCATCACCTTTACCCTCAGTTTCTTAAGCAAGGC
Source organism: Rhinella marina (assembly GCA_900303285.1). Classification (NCBI taxonomy): domain Eukaryota; kingdom Metazoa; phylum Chordata; class Amphibia; order Anura; family Bufonidae; genus Rhinella; species Rhinella marina. Next base: position 15,546 of record ONZH01028713.1, read on the forward strand.
AGTGGTCATCTTGGAGATGTGTTTGGGGGTGTTCTCATGTTGGAATAAATATTGCCCTGCGGAGGGAGTGGATCAGGTTCTGTTTCAGTATGTGACAGTACATGTTGGCATTCATGGTTCCCTCAATGAACTGTAGCTCCCCACAGCCGACAGCACTCATGCAGCCCCAAACCATGACACTCCCACCACCTGCTGCTTGGTGAATTACAAATGTGTTTTCTTATATTTGTCCTATGGACATATATTTCCATCTCTACTTTGGATCTTTGGAGTTCTTCAGAGTTATCATTGGTGTCTTTGTTCAATCTCTTAGTAATGCTCTCCTTGCTCAATCTGTGAGCTTTGGTGGGCGGCCTAGGTACTCCTAGGGATGTTTAAACTTTGAAACATACTTTTATAACCCAAATGTGATCTATAGTTCTTCACAACTTTGTCTCTGACTTGTTGCCTAGATCTGCATGTTGCTAATGTTGCAAACTCAATAGACATGTGTATTCGTATTCACATCATGTGACCCTTTGCACACATGGGGACTTTATTCAAATAATTATCTGACTTCAGAAATTGATTGGTTGGACCAGACATTACATTGGTCCAACAGCAGTTCCCCACAGAAGACATTACATTGGGGTAAAGGGGATGAATACATATGCGCGCACACATTTTTCAGTTTGTATTTAGTTATTTCTTTATATATTTATTTTTTCAAATAAGATATTTTGTCATTCCATGTCAGGTACATTAAATAAGGTCTAAATTAAAACCCATTTTCCTTTCAAGTTGTAATGCAACAGGAAGAACACCAAGGGTGAAAACTTTTGCAAGGCATATATATATATAATATATTGCGTTTTTCTTAGCATTAAAATCATTCTTTCTTATCTCCTGTGCAAATGAAGAAACTTTTTTCTTGCTGTTCTACTTTCACACTCGCACAGAATATCTCTGTTGCAAGCTGTTATTAATTTCCAGGTCCTGATACCGCTTTCCACCTGAACTTTGAATTATTTTCAGGACTCAATTACCCAGGATATAAGGCAGTCCATGTCTGTAAGGCAATTCTGTTTGTTGCCTTCTGCATTTATAGTAAGAGGCCTACCCCTTGAAACCTTTTGCACAGAATGTTCTTAAAAATATCACCTTAGTACTGTAGTAATATAGCAATGCTACAGATATAAAGAAAAGTCATTAAGGGAGTACGCAGTACCAGGAAATACACTTTGAAGGTAGAGGTGCTTCTAAATGGTTTGTTTTGTTTTGAAAAGTGAAATAAAACACCATCAATTCCAGACTGAAGGTTGGAAAAATCATCAAAATTGCCACTCTCCAGGGAAAAGTGCCACCTTTGGAAAAGTTCTTACCTTGTTTCATGGATGGTGTATTTCTAACTCACAGCAGCTATCAGGGACCACAGTGTCAGGATCTGTTTGCATGTGTTAATTATTACATAAAGCATTATGTATTTATGGGCACACTCACACAATGAAATAAAAAGTATGTGACTTGACCTCCTTGTTCTCATGCTCCTCCATTGTTCTCATGTTCTTTCTTCTCCGCATGTGCTAATCTTAATCCATGACTTGATGAAAACTGATATTTTCATCAAGTCATGACAGTTTTGACTACAATGTGGACAACCACTTTAACTGAAAAACATTACAATTACAACATTACAATTCACATATTTTCTTCTTTCTTGCACACTTTTGAAATGTGCGCTGGAAAATCTCTTGGCGTTCATGCTAAATGCGTCAATAGACTCTCCAGCACCCAGAATATGCCAAATAGTGTTGGCATACTTTTTTTTTACTTCATAGCAATACTTAGTATTCTATGCTTTCCTCTGCAGAGTGACACAGCAAAAACCTATACATCACATGGCATACATTTTTTACAAAGGGAGTTAAGTTCTGAGGTATGCTTCTGTATGTATATGGTAACAAAGGGAAGCTTCTGACAGATGTATATGCCTGAGAATACACCCAACATATACCTATGGTGTACGTTAGATACAAATGGACATGTGAAGAAAGCCTAAGTTGTGTAGGCAATGTATTTTAACCTTAAAACTGTGTAGACAAGTTTAAGGGTTCTTGCATGGCATAACGTGCATTAGCTTCCATGCTTCAATGCTGCCGATGACAAGATAAGCAAGAATGGTGAAAGAGAAGGTATGTCTTTTCTTTGAGTCCTGCAGATCCTGAGACTGTACCGTATACTGACTACATTAGTATATACTTTATCCAGCAAGACCACCTACATGGGAACTGAAATTAGCAAGACCTCCAAATTCTGAGCTCATCAGATCAAACTTAATATCATCTATCTGTTTTCATGATACATTTTACTGAAACCACTTTTTCTTTTAGCATTTGGCTGCCATTGTCCTTTAAGATCAGCTAGAAGAATTTCATTACTTTATAATCATATCCTTGGAAAATAAAATTCTAATCTTCTACCTCATGTCAGGAACATATGTTCCTCTCTCATTGCAGTGACATAATGCAAGTAAATGAGATTGTATGTTTTGTCAGGAACCGATACTACGTGCCTGTGATTTAAGAGTTTATTGCTATACTTCATTTTTTTTGCTGTTGACACCAGTACATTTAAATCAACAAACTAAACCTTGCCTGAGGCAAGAAAGCTTACTAAAATATAGAGTACATGTTGTGGAAATGATCACAATTTAGGAAGGATGAGTTTGTTTATCACTTGTAACTATAAACTGTGGTTTCAAACTGTGAGTGCTAAATGATTAAACTGAAGACAATAGTTAATAAAGTCTGTATTTGTACAAATATACTGTTTTTATATATGACATTTTGACAACAATTGAAAGGACTAAAGAAAACATAAAATGCTTTCATGCCCATGCTTATGAGTGTATTGCTATGCAGTACACAGAACAGGGTTGATATACTGTTATTTGGTTATTTGAAATGTTCTATTTGTTTTATTTGCCTACTTAATAGTATTGTATGGATAGGTCAGAGTTAACAACCCTGATTCAGTCCCATTAGGTTGCTAAGAGATGGCTGGGTCTGCATCTAGTCAGTGGAGAGTCTACTGCTGAGGAAAAGAGAGGGATAACTTGTGCCTGCCCCTCAGGACTATACCTGAGTCCCAGAGAACTATCATCTTTGAGACAGCCACAGCTGCTCTGTCTTAAGTGCTACAGAGAGAGAAAGAGGAGGAAGATTAGACGGTAGAAGGTCTGCAAGGTGATGCATTGGAGTCAGCCAGCAAGTTACTGTGCATGTTTAAGGGTAATAAAGACTTGCCAGCACACTTTTCCACACTTTGTCCAGATGTATTTTAATTCTGTGCCCCTCCGTCCAGGAATTACAGAACATTCACCGAGAACCTCATAGCCAGCTTAAGGTCCTGCAGAAAGAGAAAGACTTTATAGAGAGAGGAGAAGAACCACAACCACCATATTGCTGCTATTGATAAATCGCTATTGAAGAATAATTGCGCTGTGATTTGCTTGGAACTGTGCCTTGATCCTGTTGGATGTACTACTGAATCATGCTAACCCCAGTGTGGCTCAGTATCTAATTTCAGTATGTATTTGGAGTATGAGAGGAAACCAGGGTACCTGTAGGAAATTCACGCTTACACAGGGAGAAGATATAAACTCCATGCCATTGTTGTTCTGCACTTTAGTAAAGAGAGACTTATTTATTTTGTTAAAGAAATTTAGTTAGTTGGTGAACACAATTGTGCTAGGGTTGTATTTCATTATTAGGTGGTCTCCATCTCCTTATATCCATATCTCTTATATTTTATAATCTCTAATCTCCATTAGATGTCACATATGCTTAAAAATACAAATGACTAATAATCACTTGATATGTCTATAGGAAAACAGGAATTTCCCAGATAGATGAAGTAATGTGTACGTGTCCTCATTAGCATTGGGCGGTTACCATCATCATTCTTTTGATTTGATTTGATGTTACATGTATACTTGTATGATTGTGATTGGATATATTAAAATTGATGACAAAGGGGGGTGTGATTACACCAACATGTATTTCTAATAAAATTAGCTCTCTGGGTGTAACCAGGAGAGATATGCATGATCAGCAATGAGACTGGACGTGCATTTCTTGTGCTGCGGCCGCACCCTCTTACCATGAAGGGGGAAATTTAACATAATTTGAACACCACAGACAACTGAGTATTAAGTCCTATTTGGGACTTATCCTAAATTGCATTGACAATTTACTACAACACTCCTGCCTTGCACACCAAAGCACCAAGAGCACCTAAACTACCACCAGGCAGGAGCCTCAGCTCCAGGGTGTGCCCAGAGGGAAGAAATGGTGCTCCCTCCTGTCACTGCATGGCCCTAGGAGGGTATTGGTGTGAGAATTGCTGATCTTATTCATGTGTACACTCATTATTACTCACTATGACTTCCATCCTCCACGCATTGCTCCTGGGTTGCTGCATGCACTGTGCATTAAGAGCGTCACAACCAGCACAATGTTATTCATCCTGCAAGAGGATGGATATGGTGGGGTTCACTGAAAAGTCTGAAAGACTGAAAGTTCCAACTAAAAAACCTATCCAAATCCAGCCGCGTGTCCTGGCTGGTAGCTTCAGGTCCAACCAAGTCAAACACAAAGAAGGGCAGGGGGTGTTATTATTTGAGGTGTTTTTGGTATTAGCCTTAAATCTATTGTGAGATTGAGCCAAATTTATAAAATGGCACACAGTAATAATATAGTTGTCACAAATCCAATGTGGTGTATGCCTATGTCTGTAAAAGTACACCAGGGAGTTTCTTGACGTGGAAGTCGCAAAAATATACACCAAATGTGGTGAACAAGCATCACTTGTGGCACTTTTACGCCATAAAACTGATGTACCAGATTTGATAAATGTCCCTCAAAATGCCCAATGCAGATCTGTACTAGTGGGCTTCAACAAGGCCTCTGATACTGTCTATAATCAGTTGCTATAGGATTAAAGCTTGAAAACCATTTTGAGCTGTGAAATCCTGTCTGACTCTCCCAGTCTCAATCCCATGATCTGATAACTAGCTACCTAAAATGCAAAGAAGATATATTGTGCACATAGCTATTTGTAATGCAGGTGATCCTTTCTTGTCTGAAGCTGTCATTATGATATAAAGAAGAGATTTTAGGGTGGATATGAGCTATCATTTATCCTCTTTAACAGGAACTGGAGAGATTCAGAGGGCTTATACTGCTTTGGGGAACCTGATGATGATGATTGGTCTTATCCCTGGTGGTTAGCAGCAGCTGGCAGTGGAGAAGAAAGTGATCTGCTTCAATGAATACTCACTGAACCTCATGAGACATTTCGAAGTCTGATCATTTCATTAACCACTGGGGCAAAATAAACTGGCTATGATACCCTGGAGCCCGCTACCCTTAAAGGGATATTCCAGTTGTTTCAAGCTATATTCAAGTCGTACTGCTGGGACCCCCACCGATCTAATAGTTATTCCCTATCCTGTGTATAGGGAATAACTTGAAACAACTGGAATAACCCTTTAAATATATTACTAGGATGAGCTACACTTAATTTCTACTAAGTCTTGAAAAAAATTACATTTTAGTATGACATAAAGAACCTATATAGAAAAGCCAGACCGCATAGGATTTATCACATTTTATTATTGAATAGAAAGAACAATATGTACACTATCATAAAAACATGTCCAGGACATTAAGGCGACATCCAATCATGAGGAGGCACAAAGGGAAATGGTTCATGGATATTCAAGTAAGAATAGATACTAAAGTGCAAGTGCAAAATATTAAAGAAATGTATAACATACAGTCAAACACATACCCATAAGTGCCTCCTCAGGGATGGCACCAGCCCCAACGCGCGTTTCGGCATACCTTTGTGCCTCCTCATGATTGGATGTCGCCTTAATGTTCTGCACATGTTTTTATAATAGTGTACGTATAGTTCTTTCTATTCAATAATAAAATATGTGATAAATCCTATGCGGTCTGGCCTTTCTATATAGGTTCTTTATGTTATTTATCTGGCCATTGGCATAATTTTTTAAAAAAAAATTGTACATATTTGGTGATGGTATTTGGCTGACATTAATTGCCTATCACCTATGCATTTTAGTATGACGTAGTATATTTGTTTCAGGATCTTTTTTTGTTATACTCACTTCTGTTAGCCACAATGGGACTGTAATAGACGCACCTGTCCACAATACAATGACAAGTTTAAAGGGGCTCTCTGTGGAGAGAACCTCTTTTACATAGGATTTACTCTCCCTCGCTCCCCTGATGCTGCTGTCTGCACTGTACCAGCACCAGTCACTAATTAAACTAAATGCCCAGAGAACCCCCTTAGTTCTAATATTATTTAAAATCCCCTGTAGCCTACTGCCGGTTAGAGCAGTTATTACACTGTACTTTGTTGTATCTGCTCATCAGAATTTTCAAGCCTGACCCAGATTAATTGACTATAGTGCTTGTCTACTGTTGGCATGGATTATTTTATTAGTTATCTTATTTCCTGACTTCAGCAGCAGGGGCGTAGCAATAGGGGAAGCAGGGGAAGCGGCTGCTTTGGGGCCCAGACTCACAAGGGGCCCCCTCAGGAGGAATACTAAAAGATTTTATTGTCAGGCCCCCCTCAACAGTATTATACAATGACATTATATACAGTATATACGTGTAGAAAACGGACGGAGCGGCTGCTGGGCCTCGTCTGAGAGAACAGTTTTGACCAGACACAGGAGTGGGGGATGCGTGAGCTGGGAGTTGCGAAAAAGTTGCTGAGGGGGGGGCCCCCGTCTAAAATTTGCTGTGGGGCCCGGTCAGTTGTAGTTACGCCACTGCTCAGCAGCTTTGACTTTGTTTACAGTTTGTGTTCCCACATTGGTCCTACTGATTTTGTAGATGCTAGATTTCTTTTCTTTCTTTTTATTTGCTCATATTTGCAAATTTAATTGGAGATTCTTCACACAAAAAAACATATTATATTCATATAAAATACTATTTAATACTATTTGATATAATCAAGATACAGGCCTTCCATGATCACATTATGCATCACCTGTAAACTGACTCAGCAAAAAACTTTAACTCTAGTATAAAAGGGGTTATCTGAAATCTAATATATCCCCCCCACCTCAAGGAGGATGTTTTGATCCGATCGACAAGGAGATGCAGTGGCAGCCATGCAGGGATCCGGAGCGATGCAGGTGCAGAGGAGCAGGTAAGTATAATCCATACAATGGGCATTTGGGAGGATATTTTAGATAGATTTAGGGACCTTTACAGGGGCCAAGAATTGAACAGATCATCGCTAAATTGTACAATGTACATTCAGTAGATAGTCATACTTGGCTCATAAATATAATCTTTATTGAAAAAATATATCATAAAATTTCCATTAAAAAAGAGGTAAGGATGAAGAGTTTCACCAACAGAAGTGTGACTCTCCTAGACCAAATACATCCCCCCATATAAACATATTGGGCAATAAAGGCGTCAAATTTTGTAATCTCAAATATATGTAAACCATATGGTGCACTATTAGTATAAAAAAGGGAGCACATACAATGTCAATTACTCCTCTATTAAATCCAGTGCATCTAGAATAAATACCATCTAAATGATAAGCTTCATAATCTGATGTGCATTAAAACATAACGCTTACCCACAGGGGGGGAGAACCAGTCCAGGAGAGCCACACACCCCAACGCACGTTTCGGCCCCACGCCTTCCTCTGGGAGTATGGCTCTCCTTATTAGTGGTGAGTATATATAGCACAGATCATCCAATCCATGGAGTCAGAACATAATTTTATAATTTAAAGTACCTGTATATTTGCGCCAAAAACAGGGATCAGCGTCCATACCGGAAGAACGCCACAGTCACGTGGTGGCCAGTCACATGACTGCGCGTCTCCGGAGTAATTGTAATGTACAAAAGGCTTCCGGGTACGCAACAGCCACGTGATGCGAATTTGTTCCTGGGGCTGTGGGAGAGGGAGCTATTCATGTCAGATCGGATGTCGTCGGTGGACCGGGTCATTTTTTGGGCCCGGTACATTGATGACATCTTTATGATCTGGCATGGTACTCTTGAATCTTTGCATTCATTCATTGAGGGATTGAATAGGAATGAGTACAACATTCACCTCACATATAAATATGATTTGAGGAGGATTGATTTCCTTGACGTGATGGTGAAATGCGATGACAAGGGTCTTCTACAGACCGAAGTTTATCGCAAAGAGACATCAGTGAATTCTCTGTTACATGCATCATCGTCTCATCCGGTGCAAACAATTAGAGGGATTCCAGTTGGGCAATTTATTAGGATACGACGTATCTGCTCTAGTGATGTGGATTTTGAAAAACAGGCACACGTTCTGACTGAACGTTTTTTGGAACGGGGGTATAGTAAAAGATCTATAAAGAGAGCATATAACAAAGCAAAGAATTTGAATAGAGGGGCTTTAATTCACTCAAAACCAAAAAGTGGGCCAGAAAATATAGTAAGATACATCACTAACTATCATGCACGATGGGCCGAGATGCGATCAATTTTTGAGAGATATTGGCCTATTTTAAATTGCGATCCGGTCCTCAAAAAATACTTGACAACGTATCCATCCCTAGTCTCTAGACGTTCCAGAAATTTAAAGGATTATTTGGTACGATCGTTCTATTCCCCAAAGAGAGAAGGGGAGATTTTTGGCTCGAAGGGACCGAAATGGGGCTGCACACCGTGTGGGAGATGTGTGGCCTGCCCCAATATTGTACGGGCTACGGAATTTTACGATTCAGGCCAAGCCAAAACATTTAAAATTACGCATGCTATTACTTGTAATACGCGTGCGGTGATTTACTTTGCGACATGCCCCTGTCCAAAAATATACATTGGACTCACCACAAGGGAACTAAAAGTACGTGTGAGAGAACACGTGAGAGATATCATCAAAGCAGGTGAGTGTGAGGATTCTGTGAATTTGAAATCAATCCCAAAACACTTCAAAACGTATCATAACTGTGACCCTAATGGGTTCACGGTTAGAGGGATTGATAGGGTTGACTTAAGTAGGAGAGGAGGGGATACAATGAAAGCGCTTGCGCAACGGGAGACCAAATGGATTTGGACCCTAGGGACAATGTATCCTGGGGGTCTAAATGATTCTTTGAGCTTCGCTCCATTCCTCTGAGTGCCAAGATAGGAATTTTTGTTCTTAAGTTCTTTTAATCTTCATTTCTTTTTCTCTCTTTATATCTTATTTATTTATATATATTTTCTATTTGCAGATCATCCGGTAGTAGGGAGTCGGGATATGGATATGTCGTTGCCTGTATGTCTACAGTTTCTATCATCAATGCTGGCGCGGATAAGGATGGACATATTGGGAAAAATAATATTATTGAAATGAAAAGATGGAGGAGAATATTTGAATATTGGCTGTATGAATTTATTGGGATATATATTAATTATGTAATATTAAAATATTAATTTTTTGTTTTCTAATATATAATCATGTTTTTTGTCACATATTATGATTTTTAGTTAACGCATTAAATCATGGTGTAATAATTTTTACTTGGTGTAATATTGATTTTTTCACTTTATGCTTTTTATTTTTCACTTCTCATTTTTTTCACTAATCATGATTTATTAGTATTTGTAGAGAATCATGTGTAATATTTTTCACTTTATTGTATATTGCATTTATTAGTACTTTATTTCACAATGTATTATAATGTTTATTTTGTGAAACATTTTGGTTATTGATGTACACATTGGTCAATGGTGGATGCACTGGTGCACTTTAGTACTGCCGTTTTTAATATTTAGTTTTATTTATTATTTTTTATTTTCTAGTATGAATTGATTTATTTACCTTGTAAGAATACTTCCTGTTTATGTGCGCTGTTTGCGATCATGTGATTTTTTATCACGTGATCGCGATCATTTGTGCAGGCAGGGATGGCGTCTAGGTATCCGGGTTACGCGCGGTCACGTGACTGGCCATCACGTGGCTGTTGCGTACCCGGAAGCCTTTTGTACATTACAATTACTCCGGAGACGCGCAGTCATGTGACTGGCCACCACGTGACTGCGGCGTTCTTCCGGTATGGATGCTGATCCCTGTTTTTGGCGCAAATATACAGGTACTTTAAATTATAAAATTATGTTCTGACTCCATGGATTGGATGATCTGTGCTATATATACTCACCACTAATAAGGAGAGCCATACCCCCAGAGGAAGGCGTGGGGCCGAAACGTGCGTTGGGGTATGTGGCTCTCCTGGACTGGTTCTCCCCCCCTGTGGGTAAGCGTTATGTTTTAATGCACATCAGATTATGCTGCTTATCATTTAGATGGTATTTATTCTAGATGCACTGGATTTAATAGAGGAGTAATTGACATTGTATGTGCTCCCTTTTTTATACTAATAGTGCACCATATGGTTTACATATATTTGAGATTACAAAATTTGACGCCTTTATTGCCCAATATGTTTATATGGGGGATGTATTTGGTCTAGGAGAGTCACACTTCTGTTGGTGAAACTCTTCATCCTTACCTCTTTTTTAATGGAAATTTTATGATATATTTTTTCAATAAAGATTATATTTATGAGCCAAGTATGACTTGTTGTTGCTTTTTGTAGGTTGTTAATATTTATTTAGTCTGGGGCTCATGGAACAGGGGTTCATGTATATGAGCTTTATTGCTTTTCATGTGTGTAATTTGTATGTTCTAACATTCAGTAGATAGTGTACACAGGACCTTTCTGATTGACCTGATGTATTCCCCCAAATATGTATTCTTTTTTTCCCATTTAAATTTTTTATTAAAGTTTGATTATAACATTACAGAAAAAAATTGAGTTTACATCAATTTAGAAAAGAGGCTTATTTGCCAACATGTACAGAATATCATACATGACATGTAATAAATTTGAATAATATAACAAAAAGTAAATAAAAACAATACAAAAAAAACCACAAACATTGTATAATAAGCCTCTGTGTTCAGTCAATCAAGCAAGTGCGCTCGCATGTCCCAAGGGTACCAACAAGCATTAAACTTATCTACCGTATTCCGCTGCAAAGCAACAGAGTGTTCCAAAGAGTGAATGTCCTTCAAGCGACCAATAAGGTCACGAGTTGTAGGGGGGGAAGGCCGCTTCCAAAATAAGGCAATCAAGCACTTAACAGCGGTAAGGATGTGAAGGAGCAGCCTGGCACCCTGACCCCGCAGACTAGGCAGAACAACATTTAACAGGAAAAAGGAGGGATCCATGGGAAGGGTCATAGGTGTTTCTAACCTGTGACCAAAATGAGGCAATAACTGGGCAGAACCAGAATATGTGAAATAATGAAGCCTGATTTTGAGAACATCTCCAACATATGTCCGGTATTGCCGGGTTCATTGCATGTAGAACTGCCGGGGTGTGGTACCAAAACATTAGTATCTTCAATTGATTTTCCCTATACCCTACCGTGGAAAAACTGAGATAGGCTCTCCTCCATATAGTTCTCCATGTCTCTGGGGAGATCTCCCTTTGCAACCAGTCTTCCCATTTCAGCATATATGAGTGTTTAAATCCCACTGGGTATTCAAAGGACATCAATATCTGATATATGTCAGATATCAAGCCTTTGGAGGAGGGGCTCTGTGTGCAAAGACGTTCAAATGGGGAAAGGGTAGGGATCTTCTGGGACCCCAGCACTTCTTTGCAATAATGGAGTATCCTCAAATATTGGAATCGCAGATCTCCAGACAGGGAAAATTTATTTTGTAAGTCTTCAAAGGGCAAAACTGCATCTGAGAACTGGTCTTTCAAATCCAGAAGTCGGTACAGTCCCGCCCTAGACCAAGGTCCCACCATAACTGCCTCAGAGCTACCCTGAAGCGATGGGGTATAGAGGAATAGTGTGAGGGGGAGCGAAGTGTAGCTAAATTGTACTTCACCCTCGTTCCAAACCACACCTCTCTAGTAAACCTCATAGGCCCCAGGAGGCTCGAGGGGGGGTCGCAGTGGGAGGGCCCCATATCAAAGTTCCCAAGTTAGGTGCCAGCCACAGCCTCTCAATTTTGGAGTGGAAAGTCGACCAAGACGGGATCCCTCGCAAATGGGCAGCCAGATAATAGCCGGCTAAGTTAGAAAGGGCTAACCCTCCACTCAGGACAGGAGCCGTCAAGGTCTTGGAGGAAATGTGATGCCTCTTATAGTTCCAAATATGTATTCTATTCATTAAAGCAGGGATAGACAAATTATTGTAGGTTTCAGAAGCTAAGTGGACGTTAATGGAAAATAATCCAGCAGCCAATTTCAAGGCACATTGTCCTGATTTGCATTAAGCTGCACATATACATTACAGAAATGTTGGCCAAACCTGGCGATTTGGACTGGATCAGCTTACTATAGACTATGTATGGTGGTCTCCTAAGTCTTCCTTGATAGCAGTTGGCAGTGGAGATAATAATTGGGCAGTTGGATTTCAACATGACCGATCCAGGAAGATAAGCCACTCCTAGCTGCCCATTTAGAACAAATGTATGCTAGGCCAAGCGTGCAGAAATATTGGACAGTAGGATAGATAGCTGCCAGCCAAGTGGCTTTCCGCCCAAAGCTATCTTATGTATCTCTTTACTGCACAGTTTTATGTTGTCTATTGGGAGCAGCTGGGCAGAGGATGAGTATAATGTTAGTCAATGGGATCAGTGACAAAAGTGTAGAAAATGCCTTCTCCCATGGTCATGTTTTACCTTCCATATCTTCAGTTCTCAGAAGTACCAGATTAAATTACATATGTGCGAGTGATAGGAGTAGCTTTCTACCGTAGATTCTTGAAGTAACATGAAAAACATGAGACATAAATGACATAAAACAAACTAAACTGCAAGATAGCTGTACGAGACAAGGATATTCCTGATACAATGATGTCTACTCTTACTATTCCTTTAAAGTGTTAATGCTCTGGTAATACATTAGACTTTCCCTAGGCAATCCGCATACCCTGCTCTCCACATACCTAACACTGCAGTCATTCAGCACAGTCTGAATATCTGACAGCAGAGGGAGATGAATGGTGATAGATCTGTGTCACGTCCATCACAGACCAATCACTGTGCACCCTATCCTGCGGAAAGACACCTTATTGATACATTATACCCTCAAAGTATGATTAAATAACTGAAGCATTGTTCTTCTATGACCCCAATCACAAAATGCCCTTTTGTGAACTACCATAATGTTCAGACAGCAAATATAAGAGGCAAATTGAGTGTAATAAATATAAAATTCATTTTAGGTTTAATTAATTGTATGATTTATTTATAAATGAACATGATGAGCTGAAATGACAATATAAAACATATGTATTTTTTTGTATGTTTCATGACATTTACTTTATTATAGCAGAAGTAGAATTGGACTGGTAAATGTGTTGTTATCTTCTACAGAAAAATGTACTTACCATATACCAAAATGGTTCTGAAGCTGAACAAGCATGTCTGATAAAAAGCAACCTATGTCTGATTAGTTATACGTCAGTTCATTCATAAAAAACAGATACGTAGCCACTCTGTTGTACATGGTGACCAAACATACATTATCTTTCCAGTTAATTAACAGTTAAATAACAAAAAAATAACCATGTGTATGTACAAAATAATAAGTTAATCAGATATGCTTGGCCGTAAACGCCATATACATACTATTCCAGGTGAGGAATAGTTGTAAAAATCCAACAAACTGATCCCCTTTACTGCAAATTTCTGTCTTATGTTGATTGTTAAAATTTCCAAAAAGTTAGACATTGGATAAACTGGTTGGATTTGGTGATTTAAACCCATTCTAAATATTCATGGCCATCTTCAGCTAGAATATTGATTGGAAACTATATTATGCTTATTACTAGCTTAAGGGGTTATTCCAGCTTTTAGGCAACTTTTTTACATTTGACTGCATCAAACTTAAAGGGCATCTGTCAGCAGATTTTCCTATGAAACTGGCTGACCTGTTACGTGTAAATTTGGCAGCTGAAGGCATCTGTGTTTGTCCCATGTTCATATATGCCAGCATTGCAGAGAAAAATGATGTTTCAATATATGCAAAAGAGCCTCTATGAGCAATGGGGGCATTGCGATTGCAGAGAGAGCTGAGCTCATTGCTCCTAGAGGCTCATTTGCATCTATTAAAACATCATTTTTCTCAGCAACGTGGACACATATGAACATGGGACCAACACAGATGTCTTCAGCTGCCAAGTGGTCAGCTGCCAATAGGTCAGCCAGTTTCATACTGTAGGTACAAATCTGCTGACAGAAGCCCTTTAAAGAAATTCACTCACTGGATCTCACAGGTCGGTTTCAGTGCAAAGGCTCTTCTGGTGCCAGAACTGTACACATCAGGATTTGGATTCAGCAGTGACACAATGCTACAGGGAACCTAACACCACAAAATAAATATATGATTCCCAAATTACTTCTGTAGACACAGCACTATTTTAGTTAAAGCTGCAAGATCTTGTCTCTCTGATGGTGTAAATTGAGCAAATGCTAGATGTGTTGGGAGTCTTTTGCCCAGAATTTGAAACCTAATTACAGAACATCATTGAACAGATTATTTTATATCTTTCACAACAGTGAAATAAATGCTTGATGGTTACAAACACTGAGTGGCACAATACACATGAGGGTTAGTCACTATCTGTGGTACAAAACACAAAGAACTTTATTTTCAATTTTGCGCAGTTTTCTACTAGGGCCAGAGGACCATATGTTGTTCCCTTTAGATTCTACCAGTCCACACAATGGCCAGGCCTCAGGGCAGCAGATCCACTACCCTCTGCTGGTCACTTTTTCCATCTTTCTGTCAGGACTAAAGCCTGAATCACACCACAATGTCTCACAAATCTTAGACTCCCACACAGTCTCTAAGAAACTCTCTAAATACAAGCTCACCCCCTTCCCATCCACACTATGGCTTTTCTGAGTGGTACCACTGTAACATTTCTGGATCTGGATCTCTGGAAATCTTTTTTTGCAGCCCTGCTGCTCTGACAGGGTATACTATTCCTGTCAGCCTACTGCACAATGGACTACAAGCTGCACAACCAACACGGGGCACAATATATTATGGTATGACACAGAATAAATATATAGTTTGGCATACCATCACGCTAGGTTATCAATATCAGATCAACGGGGTCCAAGTCAAAGCACCCCTGACAATCAGCAGAAGAGGCCACAATGCTCCCTAAGTGCTTAGACCTCTTTTTAGGCCAGTGAATTTAACATACATCAGTAACATGGCCTAGTTGCATCTCTGTTCCCATTTAAGTTGCAGCAACCCAAAATCATAAAAAATCCTGCAGTTTTGTTGTGATTCAGGGGATGTGGTCACAACAATTTGTGAGTCATTCTGTGACCCTGTTCAGTTCAATAGCTCCACTGCTACCCAGTAATGTTTGGTTGTATAATAGGTGTTGTGGCCAAGATCACAGTGTAAGGCTACTTTCACACTAGTGTTAGAGTTTTATGGTATTGAGTTCCGTCATAGGGGCTCAATACCGGAAAAAAAACGCTTCAGTTTTATCCCCATTCATTGTCAATGGGGACAAAACTGAACTGAATAGAACAGAGTGCTTCAAAATACATTCCGTTCAGTTTAGTTGTGTCCCCAGACCGGAGAGCAAATCGCAACATGTTGTATTTTGCTTTCCATCCTGGGGATCCGGAGCAAGACGGATCCGTCATGACCCACAATACAAGTCAATGGGGACGGATCCGTTTTGTCTGGCACAATAGAAAACGGATCCATCCTCCATTGACTTTCAATGGAGTTAATGACGGATCCGTCCCGGCAATGTTAAAGATAATACAACTGGATCCGTTCATAACGGATGCAGATGGTTGTATTATCAGTAACGGAAGCGTTTTTGCTGAACCCTGCCGGATCCAGCAAAAGCGCTAGTGTGAAAGTAGACTTACCCCAGCCTAAAATGTACTCCTCTGCCCTTGTCCAGTTTTCTTTTCTGCATGGATACACTTACACAGGTTTTCTGTCTGAAGGAAATCTACAAATCCTTCTTATTGATTTTTGATTGTTTCTGGGGACAGTGAGACAATGATACTGTGCAACATCTTCAAATAACATGAAAAAACATGAGTCATAAATCACGTAAAATAAACTGAAGTTCAAGATAACCTTACTAGAGAGCTAGCCCGCCCCTGATAAAATGATTTCTAGATTCACAATGCAGCACAAAGAAACTGAGTGTTAATAAGTTGCCAGCCAGGAGCCACATTCTGCAAGCATAAAAGGTTAATAATGAAGACACGGAGCTTGAATTGTAAGAAGAAAAGAAGAAAAACACTTTTTTTTAACATGCAAATGAATTAAGCTATGCTAACAGGAAGCACACCATTGTTTTTATGGTGAAAGTTTCTCCCTTTTTGCTATCTTCCCATTTGAAAAAATACTGAAGTTGAATCAAAGATGGTGGCTTTCAAGATGGCTGTTATGCTGGTGACATGGTATAACAGTTTTTCCCTTTCTCCATAGCTTGTTTCTGCCAAACCATTTTCACTTTATCTGGGTGTTTCCTTACTTTTGAGACTCTCTGGGGGAGATTTATCAAACTGGTGTAAAGTAGAATTGGCTTAGCTGCCCATAGCAACCAATAAAATTCCACCTTCATTCCACCCTCATTTTCCAAAGGTGCTGTGAAAAATCAAATGAGGAATCAGATTGCTTGCTATGGGCAACTAAGCCAATTCTGCTTTACACCAATTTGATAAATCTCCCCCTCTGTACTTTAGCTTCCCTATAGATCTACTGAATGGTTTGGATAAAAAAAAAAACTCACAAAACCTACGAGTGTAACTGCAGCCTTATAATTGTATGTCCCTCACTGCTTCAGAAAATATTGCGATATTCCAGAAATGTCTGTAATACATTGATGTCTATAAGATAAATTTGAGATTTTACAAATGTGTTTCTCTGCAGCAGAAAAAAAGCTAATTTTATAGCGGTGGTTTGATACCAAAAGCTTTCCCTACTTAGTGTATTTCTGGAAAGCTCACCATCTGCTGAATATAATTCCGGAATGCACAGTTTTCTATTAACTCAATGCTTGGATTACTATTTTCATGGTTAAATTCCAATTTGCTGGTCTAAATTAGAAGTGGGTGGAAGAAATTAGTGAATAACTGGCTCCTGTTTGGGAGACAACAGAAAGCTCAGTGGGGGGCAATGTCTTCTCATGTTGCTCGAGTCAGCAGCAACATTTCTGGCAAATTGAGCAGGAGGAACAAATTGTTTTGTCTTTGGCTTGTCCACTTGTCACTTTTGTCACCTATATGTTGTTTCTTGGAGCTGCTGTTAAATATTCAGGCAAGTGGCCATGTTTATGTAGATAATACATCCTGCAAATTGTCCAGCAAAAGTCCAGAATCCAGATCACCAATAGATGGAACATATTGCCCAAATGGTCCACAAATGGGACAAACATGGAAAATATATACAGTCCAGATGAATTATATAAGCATTAGGTCTTCTAATTCACCTTTCTATGGATCTATAATTAATAATTAATATAATTACTGACTTGATCAACTGATAGTAAATGCATTGCTATCTCAGATGTAATGTGAGTCTGGTGGGCACATGGGATCACTGTTCCTGTCATCTATGGTGCCTTTGTACTGCAGGGCCTGAAGGTATTAGGCCTAATTACCTGTTCATTTGTATGTGATTAAACAGATAACTTCAGGGTATTGTGCAAATGAATAGATATGTCTGTGTCCTGGAATCAATGGACTTCTATCAGCCAAGTATCCCTCACCATGTACATTAACAAATAATGACCCTCTTGTCCAAAAGGATAAATAACACAGGCCTACACACATAAACGTGCACCTACACATAGATACACACAGGCCAACAAAACGACTTTCTAAATATGCATATTTGATATACGTAAGAATCACGTATAAAATCTTATACGTGAATTATTTCAATATATTTGCATCTTATGTCACACTTTTTGTTTATTGTGTATCTTGGGCTAATGCACATCGTCGCATATGTACTGTAGTCCTTCAATTTCTAATTATGCACCACTTTGTTGGCACATTTTTGGCTGAAATATTGGCACATACTGTGTGCTCATGGTTGTATACTATGTTCATGGTTGTAGGTGGAGTTACTTTTATCCATATTTTTTACATTTTAAAAGCCTGAAAAGGTCTTAATGACCAGACATTTTTACATTTTTAGCGCACATGGTGGCTTTACAGTCCTATGTTTTTTATTTTGCTGGATTACAAAAAAAAGTTTGTATTTTTTTTTTTTTCACATAACACATAGAACTTTTTATTCTTTATTTTTGTTTGTTTTATTTACGGAAAACTGCAAAACATTTTTTAAACTATTGCTCCCTATTTTTTTTAATATGCAAACTGACACCAAAATAAATTATTAAAATTGGTTCACTATTTTATGGGGGTGATTTTGATATATAATATGTATAGTTTCACATGCACAGGGCGACTATGGCAGAGTTTTGTTTTTTTCTGTTTGCATTGTATTATATATTTTTACTTTTTTTTATAATAAGTTCCATAGTAAGATTCCCATGAGGTCATTAAAAGACCTCTGGGGGACATTGACTTTTATTTTATTTTATTTTGCACAGTTCCACTGTAACTGGGGCATTCAAAGAAGCCCCAGTTGCAGGGAATAACTGCCCCCATGTGGGTGCACTGGACCCAGGCAGAGCTGATCAGGGTCTGCTAAGATACTGGAGCTCTTCTCTACCTGTGACACCCAGCAATTACATAATTGCCAGACCCAATAGAGGAAGCGTTTCAGCAGCTTCCTCTATTGACTGCATAGCACTAGTTGAGTGTTATGTTCAGAAGAAAGGCAAAGATTAAAGTGGTAATAAATGTCTTCTCTCTTCTTCTCAGCGTCCCTGGCTGTCAGAATTGCAGGAGCTGAACATGGACAGCACTTAACCGTCATAAGATTAAAATGTAAGTTTTTTAAAAAGTGCAGAAAAGTTGCCTGTGGACATCACCAGCAGACTGGTATAAATGTAAGACACAAAGCAAAACTAAAATCCACACAGCACTAGCAATAGACTGACAGAATATTCCCATATAAGAACATATAAGTCCTGCCCCCTATGACTGTTCATAAATTAGGCACAGCGTCCAGGTGCTTATACTGATATATACGCCAGCCCCTATCAAACATGCAGCTTACAACTTTTTCACAACACAAAAGTGACATACTTGAATGATAAGGAATCATTCAAACGCAAAGCATGGATACTGGCCATGTGTGTTCCGCAATTTGTAGACTGCACATGGTCGCAACCATAATAGAAAATGCCTATTCTTGTCCGTGATTGTGGACAAGAATAGGAGATGCTCTATCCTTTCTGTGGAGCCGTGGAACGGAACCACGGATGGGGGAAAATTCCAGAACAGGTGTGGACTGGTTCATACAGTCGTCTAAATGAGGCTTAACTCTGCCCCATGTGTTGAAGGAAGCCTAGCTAGACATACTTGCAGTGTAAGTCTTAAGGGAAGCTGGGTGACAATCCCAGTGAAAGCTATAACAACATGATTTATTTATATTGTGCACTTATATGGTGCTGACATATTCCACAGCACTTTACAGACATAGCATCAAGGTGTCCCCAACTGGGCTCACAATCTAAGTTCCCTATCAACATAAATAAATAAAAACTGCCAAAATGAAAAGTATAGCAATATTGAAAATTTAGCCATTTTCACTTTTACTTCAGTTATCTTTAAAGTCAATGGGGAGTGAATGATGTGGTTCTTAAATGGCAAAAAGTCTATCTATCTATCTATCTATCTATCTATCTATCTATCTATCTATCTATCTATCATCTATCATCGTCTGGAGGTAAGAGATATTAATGACAACAGACCCCATTTCCCCAGCTCTGCGATGCATGTGGACATTTCTGAAAGTTCATCTGTGGGTACTCGAATTCCTTTACAAATTGCGATTGATGAAGATATTGGGACAAACTCGATCCAAAACTACGAACTCTCTTCCAATAGTCATTTTGCTATTGATGTTCTGACCAGAGTAGATGGCGTTAAATATGTTGACTTGGTGTTAATAAAAGAGTTAGACAGAGAAAGTAAATCTGCATATACGTTGGAACTAGTGGCTATGGATGGAGGAAGCCCACCACTATAAAAAACATTTAAAGTTATAAGGTGATTTTTTGTGTTATTATTACATTCAATTAATACAGAACACATATGAAAAAAAGATATTTTGGAAATTAAAAATTAAGGAATACCATACCGTTTTAAGAGATATGTATTAACTTTAGTGAACTTGAGAGTTTCATAACCATGTTACTGACTACCACTAGTTCTTGCATTTTTTTATTCAGTTCTTGCTTATTTGACATTTGCAGATTGCTTACTTTCCAGAAGAGCATGGGTTTGCTTAGATGTCACAAAATATAAGTGTGTATTATTTGGCTTCCAACTGAGATCCCTGTTAATGACAGCCTCATTTGCTCAGCTTCACTGACCATTTGTCTTGGAGACACAAGAGATTGGTGAAAGGGGAGGCTAATTTACATATCCTTGAGCTTATAACCTGAGGAAAGGGATGGGACCAAACAGTTTTCTGCACTCTCTTGTCCTAATCACAAGGGCTACTTAACAGGATCGTGCTGAGTGACTTCACAGCTGGAGGGCCTCACTTATGCTGCATTTTCCTCTGCATGAGAAGGCATCAGGTCTTTTAACTTTTCTGCTTGAATTTCTATAACTGAAAGAAGTAAAGGCCTAAAAATGATGCATCATTTAAGCATCCTGCATACATTGCTGCTGAGTTTGATGACTTCACTATCTTTTGGGGAAATCGCTCATTACTATATCTATGAAGAGGAAGCACCAGGAACAGTAATTGCAGTTTTATCAGACCACCCTATGTTTAACTCGACGGAGCGACCAGCTACGAATTTCCGCCTCATGAAGCAATTTAACAACTCTGTTATCCATGTCCAAGAGAGCGATGGGCAGCTGACCATTGGTGAGACTATAGATCGGGAGAAGATCTGCAGACAATCTCCAAACTGTATTTTGGCACTGGATGTGATCAGTTTTTCAAAGGATCAGCTACAACTGATTAATGTGAAGCTGGAGGTAAGAGATATTAATGACAACAGACCCCATTTCCCCAGCTCTGAGATGCATGTGGACATTTCTGAAAGTTCATCTGTGGGTACTCGAATTCCTTTACAAATTGCGATTGATGAAGATATTGGGACAAACTCGATCCAAAACTACGAACTCTCTTCCAATAGTCATTTTGCCATTGATGTTCTGACCAGAGTAGATGGCGTTAAATATGTTGACTTGGTGTTAATAAAAGAGTTAGACAGAGAAAGTAAATCTGCATATACGTTGGAACTAGTGGCTATGGATGGAGGAAGCCCACCACTTTCTGGCAATACAGTAGTTAATGTCCGTGTCCTGGACTTTAATGATAACAGTCCTGTCTTTGAGAAGAGTGCTGTCATTGTGGACATCATGGAGGATGCTCCTGTAGGGTACCTTCTACTAGATCTCAATGCAGAAGACCCTGATGAAGGTTCAAATGGAGAAATTATTTACAGTTTCAGCCCTCAGGTCTCTCCAGAGGTACGTCAACTTTTTAAAATTGATCCTAAATCTGGAGGTGTAACTCTTGAAGGCAAAATTGACTTTGAAATTAAACAGACCTATGAGTTTGATGTACAGGCTCAAGATTTAAGTCCTAACCCATTAACTGCTAACTGTAAAATAACTGTGAATGTCATTGATGTTAATGATAATGCCCCAACTATCGGCATCACTCCACTGACTTCTGTGGACAAAGGCATAGCCTACTTAAGTGAATCAGCTGCAATGAACAGCTTTGTGGCGCTGATCAGCACCACTGACAAAGACTCTGGGTCAAACAGTCAAGTCCACTGCACACTGTATGGACATGAACATTTCAAGTTAAAGCAAGCTTATGATGACAGCTTCATGATAGTCACCACCTCAGCTCTTGATCGTGAAAAGATAGCAGAGTATAACCTTACATTAGTGGCAGAAGATCTAGGATTCCCTTCACTGAAAACCATAACGCAATATACCATCAGGGTGAGTGATGAAAACGACAATGCTCCTCAATTTACAAAGCAAATATATGAACTGTCTCTCCTGGAAAACAATCCTGCGGGTGCTTATATCACTGCACTGACTGCTAAAGACCCTGACTTTGGGCTCAATGGCAAAGTATCTTATAAACTAGTTGATGCAAAAATAATGGGCCAATCATTATCCACATTTGTTGCTATTGATGCAGAGTCTGGTGTATTACGAGCTGTAAGGTCTTTGGACTATGAAAAGCTTAAACAGCTGGATTTTGAGGTTGAAGCGTCTGACAATGGTGAACTACAGCTTTCAACCCGCACTCATGTGAACATCAAAATTATAGATGAGAACGACAATGCACCAGTAATAACATTCCCTTTCTTGGACAATGGATTGGCTGAAGTTATGTTGCCAGTTAATGCTCCACAAAATTACTTAGTATTACAGCTTAAAGCCACAGATAAAGATGATGGACTGAATAGCAAGCTGATTTACTCTATTTTACAGGACAACCAGAAACTATTCACTATGAACAGAGAGAATGGCGAGTTAACATTAACCAGAAAAATTGACTCATTGCAGGAGAAAGACTTGAGTATTGAAATTGCCGTCTATGACAGTGGAAATCCTCCCTTACAATGCAACGCAACTGTAACATTTATTCTCACAGATTCTTTTCCAGCGAATGTAGAGGTAGTTATTATGCAAACATCTGCAGAAGAACAGCACCAGATGGACTTGTCCATAGTCTTCGTAGTTGTACTAGCTGGAGGCTGTGCCTTGATCCTATTTGCCATTTTGTTTGTGGCCTGTTCTTGTAAAAATAAATCCAGCAATTCCAAGGCAGACATTGAAGACCAAAAGATGAAAGAAGAAGGAAAAGACCAACTACTGAGTGACATAACTAAGAAGACTCAATCAAGCTCTTCTATCTCTCAGTCTGAATCATGTCAGCTGTCACTTAACACTGAGTCAGAAAGCCGCAGCCTAACATCCAGAAGTGATGAGTGCAAAGACCTCACAAGAGCTTCACAAGTAAGTAATAAGTAATCAGGTTACATCAGTTACTTTGGAATTCCTAATGCACCCTTCTGACCCACAAAAACGTATCAATATAATATCTAATATTATGTCTTCTTTTCCCAGAGTTCGGATTCTGCCTTTTTATGTCCTTCATCCAGATGGCAGAGCAACAGCTCTTCAAGGAGTATAAGGTAAGAGCTACTACTACTGCCTTGATCACTTATTATTATTGTTATATGTCTGGAGTCTCACAGATTTATGCATTTCTCACCATTCCCTAGTCAGTTTTAGAGAGCAATCAAAATGCAGTAATTATCCCCTCATACATTAGGCTACTTCCACACTTGCGTTTGCAGGATCCATTTGTGAGATCCATCCAGGCTCTCACAAACGGATCATGATAATACAACCGCCTGCATCCGTTCTGAACGGATCCATTTGTATTATCTTTTACATAGCAAAGACGGATCCGTCTTGAAATCCATTGAAAGTCAATGGAGGACGGATCCGTTTACAATTGTGACAGACAAAACATTCCCATTGACTTACATTATGAGTCAAAACGGATCCGTTTGACTCCGCTCCGACAAGCGGACACCAAAACTCTGCAGGCAGCGTTTTTCTGTCCGCCTCCAAAACGGAATGGAGACTGAACGGAGGCTGACTGATGCATTCTGAACGGATCCTTATCTGTTTAGGACCGTTTGTGAGAGCCTGGGGCGGATCTCACAAATGGATCCTGTAACGCTAGTGTGAAAGTAGCCTAAGTTACAAAATTTGTCAGTTTGTACTCAAACCACTTATGACAAATTACAAAATAACAAACATTTGTAATGTGCTTTTCTCACAGAGACTCAAAGTGCAGGGATGGTTGGGTGGCTAGGGCAACTCCCTGGGAACTCAGTGGCTGCCATATAGGTTCTCGAACCCCAACACACACTAGCGTCAATTTCAAAGAAAGAGCATTTTTGCCTATTTGTATATTTTTATGATAAAATGGTGAACCGTAAGTGCATGCAGGAAATTATTTGACTAGTAGTAATGTTCACTATGTGGATGCTTTCCAATCTTCATATTAAGTTATTAAAGGGATTGTCCAATCTTCTCATACTGATGATGACCTATCCTCAGGATAAGTCACCAGTATCAGATTGGCGTGGGACCTGGCTATTGTGGATGCTTTCCAATCTTCATGTTAAGTTATTAAAGGGATTGGCAATTTTCTCATATTGATGACCTATCCTCAGGATAAGTCATCAATATCAGACCAGCGTCGCTGCCAGGCTTTTGATACCCTCTCCAATCAGAAGTTTGAAGAGGCCGTGAGCATTGTGTAATTGCAGCTGCAGTATCAACAATGAGCACCTAAACAGTGGGGAGAACACAGCACCCAGAGAAGCATCATGGTCACTTCAAACAGCTGATCAGTGGGTGTGAGAGGAGTCGGATCCCCACTGATTTCGATATTGATGACCTATCCTGAGGCTAGAGCATCAATATGAAAAAACTGGACAACCCCTTTAATTTGGATAAAATAATGAATTGTAACCTTAATTTAAATAGACTGCTATAATTATATATTTTTATTTTCAGTGTAAGTTCTCAAATTGAACAGTTAAGTGCAAAGGACAGTGGCAAAGGAGACAGTGACTTTAATGACAGCGACTCTGATGCTAGTGGAGAAAGTGGGAAAAAAGACTGCCGTATAACCACACAGAAACAAACTAGTAAGTTATAACTTCTCTTGAGTTTCTGTTTTGCAGCTGAGGGACATTAATTGTATTATATTGCATGCTTCATTGTGCATTGTTAAAGAACAGCATGCTACAGTAGTAGTAGATGAAGATGGTTCAGTCTATACACAAACCTCTATGGGTGCCCCTTTGTACCCCATTCAGAATTTTGATTTACTGCTGCATGCTTTTCATCACCAGTAGGTATCACATTATTGTCAGTCACCTTAAAGGGCATCTGTCAGCATGATCCACCCTATTAAAACAGGTATATTGCCTGGTAGGGTTTATCATGTGGAGTAAAATGATACACTTCTCTTGCCTCTAGGTTCAATAGCTGCCAAAATATAATACTTTTTATATTTATGCAAGTGACCTATTTGGAGCACCAAGGGGCTGGCCATATCACTTGGAGCACCACTACTGTCACGCCCCTCGGTTCTCTGTGTTATCTGCCCACCCCTTTGATTGACAGGGTTAGATATCTCATCTAGCCCTGTCTTCTAGTGCCTGCACCGTGGCTCATGTAGTCATCAGTGTTCCAGCATTATTATGGTGTAAAAACAGTCATTGTAATCAGTGTGTATTAGCCAAATCACGCATTCTCCTAGGAATTAATGATTTGCTTATGTTCTATGGCCAATATGTAGGTGCTGCCCAGTTGATCATGCCGACAGATGGTCTTAAACCTCCATAATCATCTAATGAAAGGAGGGATCCTAGTCAGATGTAAGATCATATCGAAACATAAAAATAGCAATGAAATGGATTTCCTATTTATATCTAATGGTTAATAAGAAAAAATGTTTTTTTTCTAATATTTAGCTATTTAGAACATAACCATTGTACTAACATATATTTCTTTTTATTTTAAGGTTCCACATACATTGGAAAGTCATCAGCATACCGAAATACAGAAAGTCAATTCGGTCATCCAAGCAGTAAAACTCTCTATCCTGGAAATTTTACAATGCAATATGAAAAGGGATACTCCATGTCTTATTCCTTAGTCCCCACTTACAACACATACCAACATCATAGAATACCCAATGTACATATCCCCCATTATGCACTGAAAGAATCTTACTATCATAGCAACAGTATACCAGATGAAAGGATGCACAGACAATGTGAACGAGACTTGATTAATAGACAGACCACACTCTCCCCACCCAGACTGTCCAGAAGATACCAGGAACAAAGTTATAATCCACCACTCACATTACAACCTTGTGAAATAGCAACTACATTTTAGTGGAATCTCTCTACAAGACTACCTCTCTGTAAAGACCACCCTAAACCAGATTTTTCTGTGACGGATTTTTAGTTGAGCATTGTATTCTAGTTAAAATGCACTTTTCTTCTGGATGTCTCAAAGAGGTATCACTGTATATTGGCCTGTAAAACAAAATCAGCATTTGGCAAAAATGTGTCAGTTACAGATACCAAACTTGAGCAACATGGAAAAGTTTAGATAATGTTATTAAGTTGTCATGTGGACCCATGACCTTATGTTTTTTTTTTTAAAATAATCTGAGCCCTTTCATAAAAGGCTAAGATCCTTGGTTATGAAAATGTATCATAAGAAGATGAACAGATGTATTCACATATCATTATATGTCTCTATTAATTTTGGATTTGAAAGCACTATACTACTACACGTTTCTAAAAATATAAAACAGCATGCATTGAAACATAGCAAGATATTGTAGAACTGTCAAGAGTTCTAGAAATTCATTTCTTGCTACTTAGTATGTAAATATGTCCTAGATGTCTGTATATATCTATATGTAAATATATTGTATGGTGTAAATTATTGAATTGCTTTTCAATAAATATTTATTTTGAAAGTAATTTCTTTCTTACCTTTTTCCTTTCTTTCCTTCATTTTGGATTAGGCTAGTTTCACACTAGCGTTAATATTTTCCGGTATTGAGATCTGCCATTGGGTTTCAATACCGGAAAAAAAACACTACCGTTTTGTCCCCATTCATTGTCAATAGGGACAAAACATAACTGAACAGAATGGAATGCTCCATAATGTTTCCATTCTCATACCAATGGGGACGGATCAGTTTTCTCTGACACAATCTGACACAATAGAAAACTGATCCGTCCCCATTGACTTTCAATGGAGTTCATGACGGATCTGTCTTGGGTATGTTAAAGATAATGCAACCGGATCCGTTCATAATGGATACAGATGGTTGTATTATCAGTAACAGAAGCCTTTTTGCTGAACCCTGCCGGATCCAGTAAAAACGCTAGTGTGAAAGTTGCCTTAAAGGGAACCTGTCATCAACTTTATGTTGACCATACTAAGGGCAGAATAAAGTAGAGACCGGTGAGTTGATTTCAGCAGTATGTCATTTATAAGTAGAAAGCTAGTGGTTGCCAAGAACCAACATCACAAACATTGCAGACTAGGCCTGGAAAAGAGTTACGGCCACCTGAGAAGAGTCATGGTTATTCATGAATTCCTGCTCTCACCGCCCACCTGCTGATGACTGACAGTCTTCTACCTAGTTTTCTCCCTTTCTCTCTAGGGGAGAACTGCCAACCATCAAGAGAGAGCAGGAGATTAGGAATAACCATGACTCTTCTCAGGTAGATTGGACTCTTTTCAAGGCCTGGGCTGCAATGATTATGATGCTGGTTCTCGGCAACCACTTACTTTTAGCTCATGAGTGACACACCGCTGAAATCAGCATTTCTGTCACTATTTTATATTGCCCTCAGTGAGGTCAGCTTAAAGTTGATGACAGGTTCCCTTTAATTATCATTGTCAGTCAACCATGAAATTATTCTTTAAAATAAACGGTTTAAGAACACACATCAGACAATTGACAAGGTTCACTTTTTTTTGTAAAGTATTTAGACACTGAGGTATATTGAGAAAGACAGGACATATTCCAATGATTTCCTCAGTCAGAATTCTAAAAGTTATCTGTCCTTCAAATGCAATAAAGCATTAAATAGGACATATGACATAGTAAACTTCAAGAACATGTTTACAATTAAATAAAATTGTATAAACTTTGTATGATCTTTATTATTGAAGGTTGACCGGTTGATTGCAATAGTTTTCTTTTGAAGAGGCTAACAAAGGTAAAGCATAGTTCTACTCAAAAAACTGTTCATATAACCAAATAATAAGGAGTGAACACCTAATTCTAGGTTTACTTTAAGAAACAAATTTACATCTTTAGCTTAAAGAAGAACTGCCGGAAAAAATGTTATTCCATGTCCTGCTAGAAATGTACATGATGTAATCTGTAGTGAATGTCATTTTCTTACTAGTGTCTGTATTTTTGACTTAAATAATCCTGAAGTTTCTCACCTGTGTCATGTGACCAGGAATTAGACTAACCAACTCACACAGCACCTTATGTGTGGACAGGAAGTCTAATTCTCTATGCATTCCTATGGGAGCCTCACTTTCAGTCTCATAGGAATGAATAGAACAGTGACTGGCTTCCTGCCCTGGGCCAGTTGGAGGTCAGGGAGCTGGTCAAATGACCCAGCTACAATTAGAAGAGAGGGGATAACTCTCAATTAGAGTCCCTGATAAGAATATTGCATTCACTACAGATTATATCATGCACCTTTCTAACAGGTCAGAGAATAAAAATTTTTGCGGGAGTTCTTCTTTAAGGTCTCTTTACACAGGACGATGTACAAGCAGATTGTTGGCAAGGAAGCATTTCTTCCCAACAATCTGCTAATTGCTAGCAGAGGAGACCAGTGCATTTACATGCAGCAATCTCTTCCAGATCACCCAGACCATTGGAAGGAGCAATCACTAATGCAATCGCTGTTCACTATACAGACTTTTTGTTTCCTGGCAGTAGATCGTGTTACACAGCACAATCTTCCACTGGCAAAAAAGGATTTTTTGTGTTGCGCAAATGATCAAATTACCCGAAGAACAAGCGTTTAGCTCGTTCATTGGGTAACCAGTGGTGCATTTACATGACCGTTACTATGAACGCTTGTTAGTAGTGATCTGTCCAATTCTCGGCCCGTGCAAAGGGCCCTTTATTCTGTTCAGGCCTGTTCATGTATGTCTGTTTAGAATCATGGTGATAACCCTCTAATTCTTTAAATTTGTCTTTTGTTTAATGAGTTTCATAACATAGCTTGAACTCAACCCCTTAATAATTTCCTACTGTCTTATGACAGTGGGCAGTACAGGTCCTCAGTCAGCAGGGATGTTTTTTGGTGTCACTGCAGTATAGGAGGGTTTTTGGCTCTAGGAGAACTCCTCTTCTAAGAATTAGCTGTTACTAACAGTTGCAGGTCTTAGTGCAGGCTGCTACTTCATAGCTGGGGTGAGAGAAAGCTCAGGTTCTGGATGTTAACCATGACCACAACATGATTGAAAGGATACCACTATGATCAGGTCAACAGTTTTCCCAATGACTCAATCAGAAACTAAGGGAGTCACCTACAGTCACTTCTGAATACCTACCTACAAATGACCCTAGGGCTGTCTATCCAATTATCCTGCTGTTAGGGCCCACTAGTGTTGCCAGAAAGCAATCATATCATAGGGACACAGAGTATAATGTATTAGCATACTGTTACGTATAAATTATTATGCGAATACAGGAGTATGTTAACACTAGAGATGAGCGAATCCTAAAAGATTCGGGGATTCGGTATTCGGCCCGAATCCCACCGCGGGATTCGTGGATTCGGGCCGAATCACGAATCCCATTAAAGTCTATGGGAGACCAGAATCTTTTTGCAGGGGCCAAAGGTTCTGCACAGTCGGGGGGGGTCAATTTTTTGGGGAGGAGAGAGACTAATGGAATATTTTTAACCCCTAAAGGGTTAAAAATAATAAAAACAAACTCACCTCCTCCACTTGTTCGCGGCGCAGCCGGTCCGGTGTCTTCTTTCTTCTTTCACAGCCTTGAAGGACCTGCAAGAGGACCTTTGGTGACGTCACCGCGCTCACCACGTGGTGAGCGCGCTGACGTCATCGAAGGTGGAGGCACTGGGGGGGGTCAAGCTGGAGGCACTGGGGGGGGGGGCACAAGATGCTGATCTGAGGTCTGATGGGGGCACAAGACGCTGATCTGAGGTCTGATGGGGGCATAAGACGCTGATCTGAGGTCTGATGGGGGCACAAGTTGCTGATCTGAGGTCTGATGGGGGCACAAGACGCTGACCTGAGGTCTGATGGGGGCACAAGACGCTGACCTGAGCTCTGATGGGGGCACATTGTGTTGATCTGAGGTCTGATGGGGGCACAAGACGCTGACTTGAGGTCTGATGGAGGCACAAGACGCTGACCTGAGCTCTGATGGGGGCACATTGTGTTGATCTGAGGTCTGATGGGGGCACAAGACGCTGATCTGAGGTCTGATGGGGGCACAATGTGTTGATCTGAGGTTTATTATCCCTGAACGGTGACATCACTGTGTTTATTATCCCTGTACGGTGACATCACTATTTTTATTATCTCTGTACGGTGACATCACTGTGTTTATTATCTCTGTACGGTGACATCACTGTGTGTATTATCCCTGGACTGTGACATCATTGTGTTTATTATCTCTGTACGGTGACATCATTGTATTTATTATCTCTGTACGGTGACATCACTGTGTGTATTATCCCTGGACTTTGACATCATTGTGTTTATTATCTCTGTACGGTGACATCACTGTGTTTATTATCCCTGTACAGTGACATCACTGTGTTTATTATCTCTGTACAGTGACATCTCTGTGTTTATTATGCCTGTACGGTGACATCACTGTGTTTATTATCTCTGTACTGTGACATCACTGTGTTTGTTATCCCTGTATGGTGACATCACTGTGTTTATTATCTCTGTACAGTGACATCGCTGTGTGTATTATCCCAGTGCAGGAAGAGGTAAGTGGTCTGTGTTTGTGTGTTTGTTTTCTATTTTTCAGGGTCGTGAATGCAGAGGACTACGTCGGATTCGGTGGACTACGTCGGACCAGCTTTTTTTTTTTTTTTTTAATAAAATGGTCAAACAGGGGTCTGGGGGAGTGTTTATTTCAATAAAATGTTTTAAACTTGTGTGTGTGTATTTTTTTTTACAATACTACAGTTTTAGTAATTACGGCTATCTACAGACGGCCCTGATTACTAATACTGGGCTTAGTACTTGCCGGTATGGCAGGCCAGCACTAACCCCTACATCTATTACCTCGGCACCCACCGCCACCAGGGGTGCCGGGAAGAGCCGAGTACCCGCAGGACCGGACCTTCTAAATTGAGGGTCTGGCTCTGGGGAGGCTGCAGGCTGGTACAATTAGGCTGGGAAGCGCCAATAACCCTGTCCCTTCCCACCCTGGTAGTGCCAGGCTGCTGCTGCTGGTTGTATCTGGCTGGCGAAGGAAAAAAGGGGGGACCCTACGCCATTTTTGCCGAGGTAATAGATGTTGGGGTTAGTGCTGGCCTGCCATACCGGCAAGCACTAAGTCCAGTATTAGTAATCAGGGCCTCTTCATGCACTGGGATAATACACACAGCGATGTCACTGTACAGAGATAATAAACACAGTGATGTCACCATACAGGGATAATAAACACAGAGATGTCACAGTACAGGGATAACAAACACAGTGATGTCACAGTACAGAGATAATAAACACAGTGATGTCACCGTACAGGGATAATAAACACCGTGATGTCACTGTACAAGGATAATAAACCTCAGATCAACACATTGTGCCCCCATCAGACCTCAGATCAGCGTCTTCTGCCCCCATCAGACCTCAGGTCAGCGTCTTGTGCCCCCGTCAGACTTCAGATCAGCGTCTTGTGCCCCCATCAGACCTCAGATCAACACAATGTGCCCCCATCAGAGCTCAGGTCAGCGTCTTGTGCCTCCATCAGACCTCAAGTCAGCGTCTTGTGCCCCCATCATACCTCAGATCAACACAATGTGCCCCCATCAGAGCTCAGGTCAGCGTCTTGTGCCCCCATCAGACCTCAGGTCAGCGTCTTGTGCCCCCATCATACCTCAGATCAGCGTCTTATGCCCCCATCAGACCTCAGATCAGCGTCTTGTGCCCCCATCAGAGCTCAGGTCAGCGTCTTGTGCCCCCATCAGACCTCAGGTCAGCGTCTTGTGCCCCCATCAGACCTCAGATCAGCGTCTTTTGCCCCCATCAGACCTCAGATCAACACAATGTGCCCCCATCAGACCTCAGGTCAGCGTCTTGTGCCTCCATCAGACCTCAGGTCAGCATCTTGTGCCCCCATCAGACCTCAGATCAGCGTCTTGTGCCCCCATCAGACCTCAGATCAACACAATGTGCCCCCATCAGACCTCAGATCAACACAATGTGCCCCCATCAGACCTCAGGTCAGCGTCTTGTGCCCCATCAGACCTCAGATCAGCGTCTTATGCCCCCATCAGACCTCAGATCAGCATCTTGTGCCCCCCCTCAGTGCCTCCACCTTCCCCCCCCCCTCAGTGCCTCCACAATTTTTTTTGGGCCCGGGGGGTGGGGGTAGGTGGTGGGTTGGGGGGGGGAGAGAGACTAATGGAATACTTTTAACCCCTAAAGGGTTAAAAATAATAAAGGCAAACTCACCGCCTTCACTTGTTCGCGGCGCAGCCGGTCCGGTGTCTTCTTTCTTCTTTTACGGCCTTGAAGGACCTGCAAGAGGACCGTTGGTGACGTCACCACGCTCACCATGTCATCAAACGTCCTTTTGCAGGTCCTGCAAGGCCGGGAAAGAAGAAAGAAGACACCGGACCGGCTGCCCCGCGAACAAGTGGAAAAGTTGAGTTTGTTTTTATTATTTTTTTAATGTCACGAATCTGCGCTGCCTCGGGATGCCGAGCCGAGCCGAAGCGGGCAAGATTTGTGCGAATCCCGAATCTTGCCGCTCCGGCTCTCTCATCACTAGTTAATACATTATAAGCTTGAAATAAAGTTATAAAATAGTAACCGCATATTGGGATTTAAAAAAAAAAAAAAAAAATGTTATAAGTAATGTGCTAACAAGAAAAGAAAATAACAATCCACAAAATGCACATTATTGTGCATACATTAAAGAAGAAAAAAGTACTTACACATATTAGACTGTATCACGACTGTATAATTTATCAGGTTATTTAGTGTAAAACATAAACAGTATGAAAATAAACAAAAAATAAAATAAGTAGAAGAAGAAGTATAAATTCCATTGTAACTTATATGTACCCCGAACAATGCCAAAAAATGATAAAATTTCTCCCACATAAAACAAGGTCTCGAACAGTCTTGTCAATAAAAAAACAAATAAAATAAAATAAGAGGCTATGTCTGTTGAAATGCATGGAGACAAGAAGTCATTAAGGGGTTTCGCCCAACTACTGTATTTACGTCGCATATGATGAAGAGTCAAAGAGACATTTTCAATGGATTGATATCTAACTGATCTGTCTACCTGACTCCACCCAGAAGGGCTGTAATCTGCATTTTTAGGATTTGTCCTAGTAATTTAGTTAACTTTATAGTATAGAATAGTAACTTGCTCAAGATTATGTTGGAGAGACCTCTGTATTGGGCAATATTGAGTGACGATCAAGATATACAATAAATGGAGGATGAACAATTGTTATAATGGTGAAACCTTTAGAATTGCTAATTATTGGTTATAAGAATTTGTTGTAATGTTCATTGTTCAGGACGTATCTCTATGTTTTCTCCAGGTGGTTAATTCATTTTTTATATACACAAAAATGGCAACTTTTTAAAAGAACATTTAAACATTTTTATATGCAATGGACAAAACAGATGGAACATGGGTGGCATACAAGTTATGTCTATGGATTTCATGAACCCTCAGATGTCCATAAATGAAACCCAAGTAGCGCATGTCTCCACTCTCCACACACACACACACACACACACACACATATATTTATATATATGCACACACACATTTTTAACCACTTGATTACCAAAGTGTTTACACCCCTTTCTTTGGAAAACTGAATGAAATTATGTGGGAAAAAATGAAAATGGATTTTTTTCCCCAAAGTATTTTGATTCACAAATCCTGGCCATCTGTCTGCACGCCATGCTCTCACTGTAGGGGAGTCCCAATGCAAGTTCCCTTGCGGTGAAGGAGGAGGATGAGAAGCTTCAGGTAGAGGGGGGGAGGAGGATTTTAATGAGGATGATGATGACGAGGAGGAGAAGGAGGAGACACAGCTGGAGGTTCTGGAGGATGACGTTGATGAGAATTTCAGGGACACTGAACTGTCTCAGAGAGAGACTGATATGGAAAGAACTGACTCCTCGGGCATGCTGGCCAGAATGACGAGCTGTATGCTCACATGCTTACGGAGTGACAGGCGTATCCTAAAAATAAGGCAGACAGACGAATACTGGCTGGCGATGCTTCTGGACCAGTGGTATCATTCCAACATGGGGGATTGTTTTCCTCCCCATGAAAAGGGAGGAGAAATTAGCATCATTGCAGGAGAAGCTATGTAGTAACTTGACCACAGCTTTCAGCCAGCCCCAGCCTGCTGCCAGAGTGTTTGAGAAGGAGGTCCGGCAGAGTCATCCACCTCCTGCCACAACCAGCAGCAGCCAGTTAAGCCTAATGAGTATGATGCAGCAATTTTTCTCTGCCTCCCAACAGCCACAGCCAAGTGAGTAGGCCCAGACCACCCGCCTCAATGAGCAGGTTAAGGCTTACCTGCAGTCTGGCTCGCAAAGCCTCTTCTCAAACCCCCTGGACTTCTGAGCAGGCAGAATACAACAGTGGCCGGAACTTTCCCACTATGCACTAGGGCTTCTTTCCTGCCCAGCCTCAAGTGTCATGTCAGAGAGGGTTTTTAGCGCCGCTGGGGGGGTGGTGACACCCAAAAGGACCAAACTGTCACCTGTCAGTGTGCAAAAAAACACCTTTATAAAAATGAATAAAGGCTGGATTACCTCCGAATTTCACACTCCAATTGCTGAGGCAGGGGATTAGATCAGTCCTTGCAGGCCCAAATAGTCCAAGTGGCTTCCCACAGTTGCAGTCAGCCGGCCCATAACGTTACATGCCAAACGTCTTGTGTCATGTCATGGGCTGTGTGAACCCGAAGTCTACAAACCAAAACTCTTTTAAAAACCAAAAACTGTTGTCTATCTCCGCCTCCGTTTTCTACATTAGCGCTTAGAAGGCGAGTAGCTATGGTTATACACTGTTATATTAGTTCTATTTAGTATTCTTAAATTTGTTTTGGAGCCTTTACTCCCCCCCAAAAAAGTAAATAAATATATAATATATATATTTAAAAAAATAAAAATAAAAAATGGAATTAAAAAATAAAACTGTTACACTGTTGTTACCTCCGCCTCCCGTTACAAATTACATTGTTATACTCCACCACAGTTTGTTGTATTTACTAATCACTCTCTGCTGATATACCCCGTCCCCTACTACTACTGGCCGGGGCACCCATGAAAAGCCCATACATAATTTTCACTGCCTATGTTTACAAAGTAGAATGTACAGGCTTGTTGTCCAAACAAGCCAAGCCTTTTTCTTTTACTGTAAATTGTAATCAGTGAACCAAAGTGTGCGTAATGTATTAATACTTTGGCCGGCAGACACCGCAGTATTCATTAATCTAGGAAAATGGCCTTTGGACAAATTTTGTAGGCTCCTGCCTAAACAGACATTCCTGTCTTCTTCATACTATGTCAGGAAGGAGTTTAAGGTTTAAAAAAACACTCAAAGCACAGGTTTTACAAGAATAATTTTAGTAAAAAATAATAACTTTGAACAAATAATAAATAATATATATAATAAACAAAAGAAAGGACAAAAAAAAGGTTACGCCGGCATTTGCTGACGTCTGGCAATCATGTCCTGCATTTCTCCCAGCTCCAGCTGCAGGCCGCGAATAAGCCAGAAGGCAGCATGGAGCCTGGTCTCAAATCGGCGTAAGGCTGCCTCCAATTCAAAGTCAGTGGGGATATCTGTAGGGGTGGAAACAGTAATAATTAGTATGATCGAGTTAAAGTGGTTGTCCCACAAAAAAATTCTAAACTTTCAAACCAGCACCTGGATCAGAATACTTTAGCAATTGCATGTCATTAATTATTTGGTATATATACTGGAAGGAGTTATTCAGTGACATGTATCTGTATTTATAAAGCCTTTTTTTTTTCTTTGAACTGCTCACTGAGAAGGCCACACATGGTCAGTTTGGGGTTTGTACTTACTAGACACCCATACTGCGTGGTCTCCCCATGGTCCAGGGGAAAACTCCTCCCTGATAGTTGGAACTAAAAAAGATAAAACATAAATTTAGCTTATATTTTGGAGACAGAAGGTCCACCCATTACACTTTTTATTTTACCTACCTTCTACCTCTGGAAGTTGGGCTGGTGGTGTTGGAGGGGCAGGTCGGGTCCTCTCTCGCTGGATTAGAGGAGGGTGAGAGTCGCTCCTCTATGGTGCAGCAGCTGACAAAAATCATTAAATAATGGCCTTACATTCAACTCTAATGGACAATTGTAACGTCTGATGTTGATACATGTGAATAGTTTGGGGCTGGATCCCATTCCTAACCACTGCTCTTATATCACTGCCGCTGCACTCCCACGTAGCTTGGATTAAAAATAAATTAAATATGTTTACACTTACTAGAAGCTGCAGGTACTGCAGGGGCCGTCCTGCCTCGATGGTGACCGCGGTGACGCCGTCGTTGATGGTGCTCTGCAACAATAATCCGTAGACAATTGTTATGATGACTCTTTAATACTAACACTGTATACTACTATGAAGATATTATGGGTGAGAGGAGGGCCATATCCATTTTTTTCTTCTAAATAGGTATTTATCACGATAGATATCTTTATCGCAATAAATTTCTTAATATCGTTAACACGGTGGGAATACTTTTGATATTGCCCACTCACATTAGCTGCAGCATGAGCACGTCTTTGAGTCTGTATGTAAGAGGAGGAAGCGCTAACTATGAAGGGGCATATATCTAAGGGTATTTTCTTTCACACTAGCACAGTTGCCTGACACAAACGGCCAGCCCCATTAACAATAATGGGGAACGGCGCTGATCCATCCGCTATTCTGCAAGAACGCCGGGAATTGGCAGGACAAATACTGCCGAACAGCCTGCAGGATCACCACCACATATGTGAAAGTAGCCTAAGGCAAATTACTGGGAAGGGGCACGTATCTGAGAATACCTTCACTTGTTTTGGTGGAGTTAGAGGCGTGGCCTAGCATGGAAGAAAATTGCTGCAGCGTACTACGCACGCCCACGTTGTCCTTCTATATGGTTTTCATTATTAGCACTCACTGTTATATATACAATACAGTACACTAATTTTTTAACATGTTTTTACTTTTCAAATATTTTACTCACCCTGCCGTATCTCTGCACGGATCTCAGTAAGCCGCTCTGGGCACTTAAATTTCATTTATTTCCGCTGGATCTGGCCCGAGGTCCGCACAGTGTCGAAACGATGGCGCAAGCCTCGGATCACCTGCTGGATCACCTCCTTTTTATGCTGGTTCGGGTAGCGGTGTGTGCCAACGTAATCCTCGCGGTCTATCAGCCGGATCATGTATTTCAGCTCTCCAGAGCTAAATGCTGAGGATCGCCTGGATGCCATTTTCCAAACTTCGCTCTGCCTCTGAGGAGTGCACGCCGCGGCCTAGCATTGTGCGTGCCTGCGTATTACGCAATCTCTAGACAATAGTACGCTGAGGATTCATATGCAATTTGTACACTCATGCGTACGTGTTCAAAGAAGTTGCGTACCTTTACAAAATGGAACGTTCGTTATTAGTGCGCGAATGTTCGCAAAACACCACATAATAACATATGATTTGTACGCAGATTCGCCAAATAGATTCGAAAGTACGAAAATTATGAAAAGTTCAACGAATATTTTGGATGATTCGCTCATTTCTAATTGGTAATGAAAAGTTAAAAAAAAAAAAATCCAAAAAAATGTTCTTCCCAAAAAAAGTGTGGAATGGAAAACATTTCAGTTTACACAGCTTGTGCTGTAAATGGTGGAATATTTGGCATATTATCTGAGGGGGACCATACAACATTTATGTCAGGTGAGGCAGATTGCGTTTGATGCTAACTATGGACCTCAGCACTGGTAGTTTCATGCCCAAGGTCACGTCTCTGTTCGCCACTGATACAACTAGCACTTTGTGCCACATGGCTTCTAGATGACCTTGGCACATCACACCACAGCTTGTACATGTTTTGGGTTCATATTTACAATCTGACTCTTCCACACTACTTTCGTAACTGGAGGAACAAAGTAAGTTGTATGCATCTTCAGCAGTGGAATGTCTTTGCCATTTTATTTTATACAAATGACCAAAATTTAATCAAATATCAGTCAATAAGTTAACATTGGATCATGGGGGCCCAGCTCCTTGCACTACACAATTGACAGAAATGTGTACTTCCTGTGCTAGAGCTTCAAGGAAGCAGCTGATCAGTGGGTGTGCAGGTCTTGATGATAGGGCATCAATAAAAAATACTTTAGACTATACAATAAAAACTAAACCTTGCCGAAGGGTTTCCAAGTTTGTAGCCCTCACATTAGTCACTGGTTGGTGGTGGATACAAATAAAATGAAAGGCTGGAATTATGTCAGTAAGAATAAAAATGCTAGTAAGAGTCATTGTCAGAATTGTGGTTGGGAGCCAATAGAGATGAAAAACAATTAACTGAGATTTGATGCCACAGGATGTGGACAAATAGTCATAGCCAAGGGATATCAGGAATGTATTCCGAAATTATAGCATAAGTTGGTACCAGTAAACAGGACCATAGACAAGATGGCCAAACACTGGAAGTGCCCAAGATTCGTTGATAAATAATTAGGCTAAATGTGTTTTATTATTATAATGCAGTACAGATTCAGGGGATATGGGATCTCACCATATGAACTGATGCGTGCCCTCAAGATTATATATGTAGTTCAGCGCTGAAGTACAAGTAGGTGACATTCATTTATACATATGTTATTCTGGTAGTCCAGTTATCACTTTGTTACATTTAAATAGACATCAGTTTATGGCCCCATATATATATGAAGAAGTAACCACAATTTCCGAGATCACTACCAGATTTGTTTGTTTGCAGTCCATAGTTAGACCTCGAGGCTAGAAGACAAAAAGCTAAATAGACTGAGCCCTTTGTGTTTTGCTTATTTTTCTGGTTCTGTCTTTTTGTGTAAAGTTATCTCTTTACAAGTGTTAATGAAAGTTCTTCCACTTCATTATGATGCACACGCATAATTTTACATTTTACAGTAGTGTTTTTGCATGTATTTTTCTCCTGTTTAGAATCATAGCAATCACTTTGGTTGGGAAGGCTATTTATACTGTCCTGCTTGTCAGGTATTTTCATACAAAATATTTACAGGACATTTTCAAATATAGTAACAAGTTTGCTTGAGAAATCACTTCTTGGCCTTTTGGCTAAGATTAATTGTAGTATCTGTTCTTATCAGTGGTATGTTTGGGCCACTGAGATGGTGCAGATCAACACATGGAGATTAACACTTAGGTGTATACCATTGACCATAAGTTTGCCATCGGAAGGTGACCAAGGACCTCTGGATTGAAGCCATGGGCTGGGCTGCCCGAGGTGCAGAAGAAGTGGTGACCCTGGGGTGCATAAACTTATTGGAGTGGGAGCCCACTTGGCACTTTTGCACGCACTTCACTTTCTTGCAATTTGAGTGCACATACCTGTCTTGGCCCAGGCCTTCTGGCTGGCTTGAAATTTTTAAAATTCTGGATGAATGTCTGGGCCATAAAGACACATAGTCACTTATTTCATTTTTTTGTTCACTGTATGTTCACTTTCCACATTTGTTTCCACATCTTTTAGGGTTGTGGTACCCTTATGGGCTACCTCTGGAGGTCTAGGGTGTGTGACCATCAGGTTACTCACCCGAATGCAAACCCCTTGGCTTCCCCTTTTGGGTGGAAGCCAGATCTCTATTGAGGCTCTTGATCTAAAACTCGGGTGGCAGTTCAGGTGGAAGAAATAGCAAGATGGGTGCTTCCTCTTCTTTGGATGTGGATGGACACTAGTCCCCATCCTTTGCAGGAAAGTTGAGGAATGGCTCATGGGGGACTCTTCTCTAACAGCAAAGGCCTGTGATAGACTACCTCCTGGTGCACTTTTTTACTTGGCACGCTGCACATTTTTGTTGCACGGGGTGAAGAAAGTCACATTCTTTGGGCTATTAGAAAAAAAAAACAAGTTTGCTTGAAAAATATGTTAAAAATTATAATTGTCTTTGATTCTTGAAATGCGGTAAAGAGAAGGCATTATGGAAGAAACTATTTACTGCTGTCAGACAGCCAGTCTGATTTCACTGTGAAAGGCATTCTGTAGCTGCTGTGTAGTGCAAAACATAGAAGCAGCAGAAGCCAAATTAAGACGGGAAATTCAGACGCCAGTCTTAAAGGAGTTGTCTCACTTCAGCAAATGGTATTTATCATGTAGAGAAAGTTAATATAAACCACTTTATTGTCATTGTCCTTATTGCCTTCTTTGCTGACTTGATTATTTTTTCATCGCTCCACATACTTCTCATTTGACCACCCTACAATCCAGGGCTTGCACACTATAGCAACAAATGATGGCCTGTCTGGTGGCCAGGACTGTCAGAGTGCATATAGGCTGGCGCTTTTCCCTATAGTGTGACAGCAAAACCACCACTGATGGATTGCAGGGCGTGATCATAACCATGTAAATGAGCAGTGTATGATGCAATGGAAAAATGAATCAAGCAATATGACATATCAGGAAGCTTGTACATGGACCAATCTCAGGATTAAAGAGAAAGTAACCTTGGAGCGTCCACCACTGCAGAGGCTGAACTAAGCCATAAACAGGAGTGCGTGGTTGCTTAATCTGCAGTCTACCCACTTCTATGGGGGATTTGGAATGAAGAGAGGCATACCTCAAAAAGCTGTAATCATCTCCTGTTTAAGAGGAGAGACAATTTTTGTGGTCAATAGTTGGCAGCATTACACAGCGATACTGCATCCTACTGGCATTGGAGTATTGGACAGTGTAGACGGTCATGAAGTGATAACATCATCACGACTGCCTGTGCAGAGTCTAAAGGTCCTTTTACACGGGCCGATTATCGGCCGAAAAATCGTTCCTAGGAACGCTAGTGCCGATAATCGGCCCGTGTAAAAGTGGCCCTAATCAGCCGACGAACGAGCAAAACGCTCGTTCGTCGGCTGATTGGATCTTTTGGTTTCTACAAAAGATCCAATCTGTCGGGCGCACATCGGCCTGTGTAAACAGGCGATGTGCGCCTGACAGTATGGAGCTTCCGGGCCGCACGAGCGATACAGCGATCACTCGTGCGGCCCGGCGCTCGATTCATCGGGCCGTGTAAAGGCTCCCTGCCCGAGCGCCGATATCGCTGATCGGCGCTCGGGCAGAGAGACACATCGGCCCGTGTAAAAGGGCCTTTAGGCAGTTGTAGTGACATCATTATGCCAGGATACAGGAAGTGCAATGTATTCATAGAGGTGATTTCTTCAAAATGGGGAGATAAATGAGGAGATAAAAATTTCAATTAACAGTGGGACCTGTATGATTAGAGCAGCGGCAGCAAGTCATTAGTTAAATAGTCCAGATCTGATGACAGGTTCTTTTAAATGTCTTATATCACACCCTATTTCAGTCAGTGTAGTCTGGCAGTGAAGGAAGTGAGAAAAAGCTACATGTTCTCACTTCTCAGAGAACAATGCTTTCATCCCAGAAAATCACTATACCTGAGAAATGTACAGAGAGAACACCATCACTACATTACACCTCTCCAAGAAAAGAGAAAGGAAAGAATGTAGAAGGTCCAGAATCTGAATGGCTGAGCACTGCAGCCATTCAGTAAGGTATTTGATGTTTAAGGCTGATAGATACTTTACTGCAGAGAGGGGGACGTTGCTAAGACACTTTTCACACTGTGACACAGTATGGCCCATCTGAATCCTTTATCCCTCAGCTGGGAATTACAGCCATCATTGCAAGAATAATATTGCCATCCCTAGATTATGCAGAGAAAGAAAGAAAGAGCGATACATAGAAGAAATAGAGGGAAGGAGTACTATAATCCCATCCTGGCCAATACCATACATAACTATCTGGGAAAGTTTGCACTGAGAATTGTTTGGAACTGTGTTTTGATACCATTAGATGTACAACTTCCATTCTGCACTTCAGTAAAGAGAGATGTTTATCTTCTACAAGGGGCCTGGTTACTGACTCTAGCATCATTTATCTCCTGCCTTGCACACATTCCACACTCATAACACCAAGGGCACCCTAACTACCATCAGGCAAGAGCTCCAACATTAAGGTGTGCCCTGAGGGAAGAAAGGTTGTGTTTTCCTATTACTGCTCTGACCCTAAGGAGAATCGGTGTGAGGATTGCCACTGGGAATAATTATTGGAGCCAGAGCCACTCCCACTCCCATCCTCCACTTCAGCTCCTCCAGGGCTTTCCTCACATCTATTAATCTAAGTCACTCCCTATGGGGAGGGTGTAGAAGCCTCACTTAGCAACTATTTCTCCCAGGGCCAATCAACCATTTTGTAACCTGTAGACAGGAAACATAGAACACTACAATTCCCACACATTTTAACCCTTCTAACTGTGGACACTGTGTAGC
This sequence comes from Rhinella marina, assembly GCA_900303285.1. Lineage (NCBI taxonomy): Eukaryota > Metazoa > Chordata > Amphibia > Anura > Bufonidae > Rhinella > Rhinella marina. The sequence goes on from ONZH01028713.1 coordinate 58,186, forward strand.
AGTGGGGCACTGCACATATCTGGCCATACATTTCTGTTGTAGCACCCACTGAAGAAGAAATGTAGAAATATATGATTCAATTGAATGGTTCATCATTTAATCCCTGGACATGCCAAATCCATGAGGCTATTCTTAGACAGTGGCACTCGATTCTGGCTTATAGATGTGGGTCTCAAGTTCGCGTTGTCTCCTGTCCATTACACTCATATGTCCTGTTGAAACTCATTGACAGGGTACTTTTGTCTTCCCCTTTCAGATAGTATAGACAAGAATTAAAATGTTGGTCGAAAGCATTACAAACAGTAATGTAGCTTTTGGTGTTGCAGAAGTGCCAATGACAACTACACCCAGCAACACAGAAATATTGATCACATGTAGGTAGTGCATGGATGCAATGACTCCTACTAATTAGGAGTTACCAAGACATCTAAGACCACCTCCGGTTTCAAAGTTTACAATGCACTCAGTATTGGAAATGATGTTTGGGAGTAAAGAGGTGGGTTATTGGCAGGTGTAGAAAGCTGTTACATTGAGTTATGGAGTGCACAATGTTTTGTTTAGTTGATTATACAGTACATGTATATTATCTTTAAGAACCATAGCTTAAAGTCTTGTCGCTTCAACATCCTCCCATTTTATGGCCCATATAACCAATAGACAGGATGCTTGCCTCTCTAATATGATAATAGAGCATGTATTCTCACAAATTTCATGGAGTACATCTAATGATATGAGAGTTTCCTTGTTATTCATTGATTTAACAAATGTGTCTCTGTGCGGTTGGAAATCCTCAGAGTGGGACCTGATTGGAGAATGGTGCAGTGCCATGAAGAGCAGAGACATTTGAAGCCCTCTGCTGCCATCTGCTCTCCATGTGCTGTATTACATCACAGAACAAAAATGAACCTTTATTTCACTGTATGTGTAAAATAACCTGTTTTCTAGCGTTGTTATCTAAAGAAACATTCTATGTAACAAATTTATGTTTATAATTCAAAACCAATTAGTTCATAGTCTGTGATAGCTCATTGGTTTCCTGAAAACTATATAAGATAGTTAAGGAATAGAAATGCATTGTCAATAAGGCATCTTATGTAACATTGCCCATTTAGGAAAAGTTTTAAGCTTTATGTGCTGACACTGAATTACACTTTTAGAGACCATGTCCACCATTGGAATGCATTTATTTGAATTTCTATGTGCATATAACATAAATATAAGGCAACTTTGCATAGAGGAGCAATTATAAAGAATGATAATAGATTTGTAACAACCATAATAGGCCTGCATCGGAGCTGTACCTACATAATGCTAAGAGATTTTTAGTCAAGGCATTTATATTTTTTTTTTCTTTTTTTTTTTTATGAATTGGAGCAATACAAAACAATTTGTTGCAGAAGCTCACGTAGCCTTTACTTTTGTAGATTGAAAGAGTCATATACAGAATATAGTGCTGTGATAACGACCACAGTAATAACACTAGCGATAACAAAAGCCTAAAAACATACATGAGAGGGCCTATGTTAAGGCGGTCTTAAGCAATCCATAGCTGTTGGCTCAAGCAATAGCTATTCCTCCTGACTCCTTTACACAGGTGCACTCTCGGCTTGACTGAGCATGCTGGGCATCTCTAGTGGTGACTTAATATTAAAAGAATTGAACATTTTAAAATTCAACATGCCCAATATTTACACTACTTCCTCTGTCATTGCTATACAAATCCGATGGTCAGCCTGACCTGTCTAAATCATCAGGTTTTGGCTGCATCAATCTAATATACATAATCATCAATCAATCAATCTAATTTCTGATCATGTTTCTAATGATTTCTTCAAAACACATGGTTCTTTACTCTTGAAAAGCCAAAAATGAAAAGAAAATGAAAAAATTAAAATTAAAATGAAAAAAAAAAAAATTTGATTGATTCCTTGCAATTGCATAGGGTCACGATTTACACGACTGTATTTTTGGTCCGCATCCGATCCGACCCATTCATTTCAATAGGGTTACAAAAGATGCAGACAGCACACAGTGTATGCCTGTTCCACGACCCCCGCAAAAAAGAATAGAACATGCCCTAATCTTGTCCGTTTTGCAGGACCCGCGGAAGGGAATTAACACAGCTGGTATCCGCAAAACGGATATGGTAATGTGAATGCTCCCTTAGCTTGCCGACCACTAGATACTGTATGTGTGACTCAAAGGCACTTTATTATTGAGACCAGAGCCATTTTCAGCAAACTCTGTCACATTTGTATGCAGTCTGCCTATGCCTGGCAATATATGTATAAACCTTCAAAGATTTAGACTCATCCATCATTACTGTAAGCCCAATCCAGTCTGTCACTGACGGATGTACGTGCAGTGTTACATCGGTTACAACATCTAGAATAAGAATAGTTATGTATTATTGTGAAATAAGCTGCATGGTTCATAATTTCAACGTAAGTTCAACATCTTTGGGTTTGTAAGTTAGGACGACAATCAAGTGGGATGTGACAATATGATAATTGTTATATGAATGTAATGGTTAAACTTCAGAAAACCTAGACTGCAGTGTGGTGCTGAACTTGCTTGATGTTGATTAGTTCAATTCTACTGCCATCTGGTGGATATTTTAATTATTGCATTTATAGTGAACATGGGAGCGACTGTCCAATTGTTCATAAATATAATACTGACATAAATGAGCCAAATAAAAGAATAGAAAAACACTGGAATAGATCTATAATAGAGCTATTTGTTCTCATTAGAGATGAGCGAATCATCCAAAATTTGCTTTGCCGAATATTCATCAAACTTTTCATAATATTCATACCTTCGACGAATCTATTTGGCGAATCTGCGTACAAATCATATGTTATTATGTGGTGTTTTGCGAACATTCGTGCACTAATAACAAACGTTCAATTTTGTAAAGGTATGCAACTTCTTTGAACACGTACGCATGAGCGTACAAATTGCGTACGAATCCTCAGCGTACTATTGTCTAGCGATTGCGTAATACGCAGGCACGCACGACGCTAGGCCACGGCGTGCACTCCTCAGAGGCAGAGCGAGGTTTTGAAAATGGCATCGAGGCGATCCTCAGCATTTAGCTCTGGAGAGCTGAAATACATGATTCGGCTGATGGACCGCGAGGATTACGATGGCACACACCGCCACCCGAACAGCATAAAAAGGAGGTAATCCAGCAGGTGATCCGAGGCTCGCGCCATCTTTTCGACACTGTGCGGACCCCGGGCCAGATCCAGCGGAAATGGTCCGATCTGAAGTTTATGTGCCCAGAGCGGCTTACTGAGATCTGTGCAGAGATACGGCAGGGTGAGTAAAATATTTGAAAAGTAAAAACATGTTAAAAAATTTGTGTACTGTATTGTATATATAACAGTGAGTGCCAATAATTAAAACCGTATAGAAGGACAACGTGGGCGTGCGTAGTGCGCTGCAGCAATTTTCTACCATGCTAGGCCACGCCTCTAACTCTACCAAAACAAGTGAAGATATTCTCAGATACATGCCCCTTCCCAGTAATTTGCCTTAGGCTACTTTCACATATGTGGTGGTGATCCTACAGGCTGTTCTGCAGTATTTGTCCTGCCAATTCCAGGCATTCTTGCTGTATAGCGGCCGGATCAGCGCCGTCCCCCATTATTGTTAATGGGACTGGCCGTTCTCCCGTTTGTCAGGCAAATGCACTAGTGTGAAAGAAAGTACCCTTAGATATATGCCCCTTCATAGTTAGCGCTTCCTCCTCTTACATACAGACTCAAAGACGTGCTCATGCTGCAGCTAATGTGAGTGGGCAATATCAAAAGTATTCCCACCGTGTTAACGTTATTAAGAAATTTATTGCGATAACGATAATCTATTGTGATAAATACCTATTTAGGAGAAAAAAATGGATATGGCCCCCCTTTCACCCATAAAATCTTCATAGTAGTATACAGTGTTAGTATTAAAAAGAGTGATCATAACAATTGTGTACGGATTTATGTTGCAGAGCACTGTCAACGACGGCGTAACCACGGTCACCGTCGAGGCAGGATGGCCCCTGCAGTACCTGGGAGCCTACAAAATTTGTCCAAAGGCCATTTTCCTAGATTAATGAACACAGCGGTGTCTGTCGGCCAAAGTATTAATAAATTACGCACACTTCGGTTCACTGATTGCAATTTAGAGTAAAAGAAAAAGGCTTGGCTTGTTTGGACAACAAGCCTGTACATTCTACCTTGTAAACATAGGCAGTGAAAATTATATATGGGCTTTTCATGGGTGCCACGGCCAGTAGTAGTAGGGGACGGGGTATATCAGCAGAGAGTGATTAGTAAATACAACAAACTGCGGTGGAGTATAACAATCTCCGCTTATGTAACTTGTAACGGGAGGCAGAGGTAACAACAGTGTAACAATTTATTTTTTATTCCATTTTATTTTAAATATATATATATATATATATATATATATATATATATATAATTTTTTTTTTTGGGGGGGGGGAGTAAAGGCTCCAAAACAAATTTAAGAATACTAAATAGAACTAATATAACAGTGTATAACAACAGCTACTTGCCTGCTAAGCGCTAATATAGAAAACGGAGGCGGAGGTAGAGGTTTTTGGTTTTTAAAAGAGTTTTGGTTTGTAGACTTCGGGTTCACACAGCTCATGACATGACACAAGACATTTGGCATGTAACGTTATGGGTCGGCTGACTGCAACAGTGGGAAGACACTTGGACTATTTTGGCTTGCAAGGCCTGATCTAATCCCCTGCCTCAGCAATTGGAGTATGAAATTCGGAGGTAATCCAGCCTTTATTCATTTTTTATAAAGGTGGTTTTTTGCACACTGCCAGGTGACAGTTTGGTCCTTTTGGGTGTCACCATCCCCCCAGCGGCGCTAAAAACCCTCTCTGACATGACACTTGAGGCTGGGCAGGAAAGAAGCCCTAATGCATAGTGGGAAAGGTCCGGCCACTGTTGTATTCTGCCTGCCCAGAAGTCCAGGGGGTCTGAGAAGAGGCTTTGCGAACCAGACTGCAGGTAAGCCTGAACCTGTTCGTTGAGGCGGGTGGTCTGGGCCTGCTCACTTGGCTATGGCTGTTGGGAGGCAGAGAAAAATTGCTGCATCATACTCATAAGGCTTAACTGGCTGCTGCTAGTTGTGGCAGGAGGTGGATGACTCTGCCGGGCCTCCCTTTCAGAGATGCTGGCAGCAGGCTGGGGATGGCTGAAAGCTATGACCAGGTTACTACATAGCTTCTCCCGCAATGATGCTAATTTCTCCTCCCTTTTCATGGGGAGGAAAACAATCCCCCATGTTGGATTGATACCGCGGTTCCAGAAGCATCGCCAGCCAGTATTCGTCTGTCTACCTTATTTTTAGGATACGCCTGCCACTCCGTAAGCATGTGATCATACAGCTCGCCATCTTGGCCAGCGTGCCCAAGGAGCCAGTTCTTTCCATCTCAGCCTCTCTCTGAGACACTTCAGTGTCCCTGAAAGTCTCATCATCGCCATCCTCCAGATCCTCCAGCTGTGTCTCCTCCTCCTCGTCATCATCATCCTCATTAAAATCCTCCTCCTCCCCTCCTCTACCTGAAGCTTCTCATCCTCATCCACCTCCTGCACCGCAAGGGAACTTTGGCGTTGGGGCTCCCCTACAGTGACAGCAGACAGATGGCCGTGAGTTTCATTTCCAGCACAAATATTAGTGAAATTATGTCGTTCACACCGCAGCTGTCCCGGCTGACCAATTTAGTGGCTTCTTCAAAGGGCCTTAGAACAGTGCATTCATCTCGGACCAGCCTCCACTGACGGAAATCAAAGCCGCACCTGCTCCCTATGGTCAAAGATTCTGGCTGCTGCTGGACAAAATTATCGACTGCTCTGTGCTGCTCAAGGAGCCTCTGCAACATATGAAGTGTGTAATTCCACCGGGTTGGCAAGTCACGTATCAAGCGGAGTGGTGGTTTTGCTGCTGCAGTTCCAGCAGGGCATGGCGAGACACATAAGAATGGCTCAAATGAGTGCAAAGCTTTTGCGACTTTGCCAGCACTGTGCGCAGGCCAGTGAATGTTTTTAGAAATCTCTGCACCACTAGATTTAGGACATGTGCCATACAGGGAGCATGCGTGAATTGACCCAGGTTCATCGCTGCCACTATATTTGTCCCGTTGTCACTCACTACCTTGCCCACTTCCAGCTGGCGTGGAGACAGCCTATGTGGCTGCTGCTGCCAAGACAAATAAGTCTAACACTGCATGGCAGCGTTTCACCTGGCACATATGATATGAAGGAGGGGGGGTAACTTTCTGCCCTGATGCTTCAGCAGGTGGACTGCCCGTGGAGGTGGAAGCGGATAGTTGTTGGGTGGTCTGCTGCAATCCTGGCTGGAAAGCGCGTGGAGGTGCAAACAGCAATTAGCCCGGTTGCTCGGGGGTTCCTGCCTCGCTGCCACTAAATACATTGAGCCAGTGGGCAGTAAAGGACATGTACTTCCCCTGGGCGTAAGCACTGCTCCAGGTGTCCACCGTGACGTGCACAGTGCTGCAGAGAGACAGCTGCAGGAAGCGTCCAATATTCTCTGCCACGTGGGAGTAAAGGGCGGCAGAGACTGCACAGCCAGCAACTTTGTCAGGTGACAATTCAGTTTGCGCACTGTTGGATTACTTGTGGCGTAAACCTGCTTCCTGGCCATGCACTCGGCAATGGACGGCTGGCGAATAAGAGGAGGTGGAGACATGCACGCAGTGGGCGATGAGGTGTATGTACTAGTTACACCCCTGGATGCGGGCTGACTTACGCCCCTGGATGCGGCCTGTCTGACGCGAGGGACCCCGGGAGAAGTAGCCAGCTCTTCAGTATTAATGCTCTGCTCTAAATTGCCGTCATGATGCCACTTCAGATTGGTTCCACAGAGCAGTGGTCCCTACATTTGTGGCTTTCCCACGGCTCAATTTCTGTTTACAGAAATTACACGTGGCCGTGCTGCTGTCCCCCAGCAGAGTGGTGAAATACTTCCACACACCCAACGTGCGCCCTCCACAGCTGGCCAAGCTTGTAGCCCTTGCACGCTCACACCCTGGTGCCGGCCCCACTATACTTGGAGTCTCGCTAGTTTCCAAGGAAGGACTGGCCCTAACTCGCCTCTGCCCTCTGTTGCTGCCACTACTACCACCCTCTTCCTCAGAGATCAATCCCTCTTCACCAGCCCGATCCGCCTCCCAGGTCCTCCGGTCTAACACATCAGATTCGTCATCAGACTCCTCCCCACCACTTTTTTCAGACTGAAAAAAGGCTGTTCCCCACCAACCGCCAATTCCGGGCAGTCCAAACTCTGACTACCCTTTAAGAAATCCTCAGGGAGGCTATCCTCCATAACCGCCGGATTTTGTGGTGGGATTCGGTGGTGAAGGGACACCACTAAGAAGGGGCACTGAAGCCCAAGAGGTGGCAGAAAATGACAGGCTTTGCTGGAGCGGAATGGCGGAGCAGGAGGAACGCTCTGAGTCTGACCCCTGGCTACATATGGATACTGTATCAGCAGATGACAGTAGATCATCCGGCTGTGACTGAGATGAGCGTGCCATCCACTCGACTACCTCATCCACTTTCTCCTCCACTACAATTTTGCTCCTTTGTGATTTAGCCTGATTGAACAGTGGCCAACTATTACGAATTATAGAAGTAGAAGCTCCGGCTACAGGTCCTTTGGCACTGCTGCCCTTATCCTTTTTTTTGAGCTCAAGGTCTGGCTGGAACTGGACTAGAGATGAGCGAATCATTCAAAAAATTATTCGCCGAACATTCGCCGAACTTTCGTATATACGAAGATTCGTATATTCGACGAATAGATTCGTTGTATTTGCATTCAAAATATATGTTATTATGTGCTATTAGCGAACATTCGCGCACTAATAACTTCTTAGAAGATGTACGCATGAGCGTACAAATAGCTTACGAATCCTCTGCGTACTATTGTCTAAGTGATTACGTAATACGCAGGTACGTACGAGGAGAGGCCGCGGCGTGCACTCCTCAGAGGCAGAGCGAATATTCGAAAATGGCATCCAGACGATCCTCATCATTTAGCCCTGCTGCACAGCTGAAATACATAGTCCGGCTGATGGACCGCCAGAATTACGATTTACGATGGCACACACCGCCACCCGAACCAGCATAAAAAGGAGGTGATCCAGCAGGTGATCCGAGGCTTGCGCCATCGCTTCGACACCTTGCGGACCCCAGGCCAGATCTAGCGTAAATGGTCAGATTTGAAATTACCCTCAGAGGCAGTATATATATTTGAGGGAGAACAAGTAAGGTGCTTTCTTTCCGGCTAAGGTCATAGTACAACCATCCACCATACAATAAAGTGAATATGAGGACACATTGCAGTACCTGTAAAGAAATACACACAATGGGCAACATACTTGAAAACGTTGCTGAAAGGTAAAAACATTAGTGCAAACAATCCAGTGCAAACAATATAGTGCAAATACATTATAGGCATAATGTAAACATTTTAAATATCACCTACCTAGTATGCTCACGGACACATTTAAGTCTCTTTTCTTCTGACGCTTGTCATAGAACTAGAGCAAAGTCCCAAACTCAGTTGCAATTTGTAATCCACATAGGTAAAATTGTAATCCAAATGGGTAAAAAAATAGCAGCAAACGTTCCTTAAAAAACCCTCTTTCAAGGGGCTCCCCATTAACCTGAAAAGGGGGAAAAAAGGGATGAGGCGTACGTATGCGCAACTTGGTTAAAACTTTTTTTTTTATGGGGGGAGTCGTGACAATCCATGTCCATCTGGGTGAGGACAAACGCAGGGCAACAAAAATAAAAAGAAACGCCAACTAGTGCTCACCCTTCAGGTTAAGTCCACGTTGTGGCTCCCATAAAAGCTGCAGGATCCTTACTTAAGGGCCAGCAGGTCCTCTTCACTGCTGCTGGAGCTAAAAGACATGAGAGTGCGCTCCTGCCTCATGAAAGCGACACTGGCTGTGGCAGCAGACCCCCACGACCTCTCAGGGATGGTCTTGGTAGTGACCGGGCGGTCACACTGGCAAGGGCCGTGGCAACTTGGGCCTTGCCCATTACCTTGTAGTGGACAGATCCTCCTGCCGGCATACAAGGTGACAGAATCTCTGGCTGTAAGGGCTCTGGTAACGGTCTTCCGCGAGTGGTGGACTGTGCGGCCTGCACCTGCCATGGCAGTTGGTATTGTACCACCGATGGCTGGTACACAAAACTGTTGGTGGTCATCTGTCCCACATGAAGGATCAGCGGAGGTGGCAAATCTGGTATCAGGGGTTCAAGCTGAGCTTGGGATTTCTCCTCAGATCGCAGAGTCCCATCATTGGTCTCATGGGAACACCGAGCCTCTTCTGCGGCCTGGGCCTCCTCAATCCAGTCTTCCGGGGGCGCTGCAGGAGTAGCTGGTCACTTATGGAGTTTCACCCCAGTAGCAAAGGGGCCTTGGAGGCTCTTCATGGGGGTATACTCCATGTAATACCCTGCGTGGAGATTGTGGCAGACGGGCGGAAGATACGGCCGCTTTACAGAACGGCGGTTTACATATAATTCTTCCGCCGTCTCCTCATCACCGGATGAGGAGACGGTGGACCAAAATAACGGCGGAACCAAATAACGGTACCCCTTCGGCGCTCCAGCTTAGGGTCACCGGTCCGGTGGGTGCTCCAAAACCTGCACAACCCACTCCTCTACCAACTTTTTGTATTCCCAGAGGGTCAGGGCGTTCCGGGTGACAGCCTCAGGGACCATTGAATTTTGCTGAAGGGAGTAGTCCTTCTCCGGCGGAGCGGGAACTCCTGCCGCCTCCGTCATGTCAGCCAGCGGAGTGAACACCTCAGCGGGCACCTCAACCGACTTCTTAGGCTGTCGGACATATTGAGAGACGTACATCTCCTCCGATTCCTTCTCCTCATAGGGGTTGGTGCCCCACACCATGCCTCCCCAGTCAGGGCCTCGCTGTGTCGCCATCTTAATTTCCTGAGTTGCCTCATCTTCCTCGCTCGCTGGAGAAGGGGGCGGAGCTACCAGGGAGGAGTCTGCATCGCTAATGAATTGAATTCGTATGCAACAGCGTATAGAGTAACTTATACGTAGCAATAGCGTATAATTTATAGGACAAACTATGTAGCGAATGCGTACAGAGCCGAAGCGAATCACCTAATATTCAGATTCGCTTCGCAGCTGAAAATTCCCAAGTTTCGACATGAATCAACGAATCGACGAATCGATTTGCTCATCTCTAAACTGGACCCCTTTTGCTTATAAATTCCAGACATTTTTCACTTGACTGTGGCCCTGCAGCTGGTCTTTGTCTTTGTCCCTGTCTCTCTCCCTATTTCTCTCCCTGCCTGATTAATTACTGGCCCTGCACTTGTCCTGCACTTGTCCTGCAGTATGCCTGATATGTGTAATATTGATTCCCAGAACAATTACACCCCAATTTTAACAAAACAGGTCCCAGTCTTTAGGAACTTCACAGACAGTGCCTCTGCTCATCTCAGCAGTCGCAGCACAAGTGATGAGTCACTGGCTTTCCGAGCCTGAGCCAATCAGAGCAAGCCATGCCTCCTAGTTCAGGTGACCGCTTTCTTCCCTGGCTGTTGCCGCACGAATAACTAACTAACAGTAAAAGTTTGCTAATTAACTGAATTCGTATGCATCAGTGTATAAACTAACTTATACGTAGCATTAGCGTACAATTTATCGAACAAGTACGTAGCGAATGCGTAGAAAGCCTTGAGAACATTTTCGAATCTAACAAAGCGAATCTCAAAAAATCCGGATTCGCTTTGCAGAGGAAAATTTCCAAGATTCGTATCGAATCTACGAAACGGCGAATAGATTCGATCATCTCTAGTTCTCATCTAGATTACTGTAACTTATTTTGTGAAAGTGATCCTCTGACTATTACATGTATGTGTAGAACCCAAAGTGTAGTATGTGGTACTCCAAATTGTTTATTGTTATGCATTGTATTTTACTGGTAGTTTCCTGGCTGTTACTACCAGCAAGGAAGGTATGGCAAAGGTTTACAGTAACTGTGTTAACCACCATGTTCCTTCTCTGTTGGTGGGAGTGAACTGGTCCTGCTTCCACGCCAAGAGGGGAGTTCCTCTGCAGTTACTGACTATATTCAGCTTCTGCAGACACTGCTGTGAACAGAGGGAATACAGCTAAAGACACCCTCATCACCAAACAACCATTAGGCCAGTATAACCGAATTACTGAATCATCAACCATCCTGCCTCAATATCCTTGCTGGTACCAGAGAATAATTGCACTAATGCCTGCTACCAGTGTATGTATTTCAAGTTCTATGTTGCACTTAGTAAAAGAACTTTGTTACAGTCAACTCTGGCCTCGTTATTCAGTGCTCCAACTTTCACCGCAGGGTGCGGCAGCCTTAAGTAGGACACCTTGACACATCTACACTACATCAAGGCCACTACCACTCCCATCCTCTACAACGACTCATTGAATATAAATGAATAAAGAGTGTGTTTATACATTACGATACCTATATGGAAAATGCTTCTATGCTTAATCTGCACGTTGGTGTAATTCGGTTCATTTTCTCTTTTATTTTATATACATCTGCAAAGTTTGCCGGTTTGTTTTCTAACTTGATTTAGGGTAAAATGAATCTGTCCTTATGTAATGTACAGTTGGAACACTGGCAGCTGCTTCTTACACTTCACATTGAAAATAAGAAACCTACAAAGGGAGACTCATCATGAGGCAAATTTTTTAAGTTGTTTTTTCTTGACTCCATCTTGCTGTAATTTGTCAAACTTCCTGTGCTGTCTATTAAATTTGGTGCACATTGACATAGAAATGCTACTTCAATTTTTATGCCACCCTTCTACTGGAGTAAAATAGGTACATTTCTTAAATCTGGTATAAACTTACTCACCAAGCTAACCAAAGTGGTGAAAGTCGCATAAAGTCACAGAATTCCACAAATTTTGCACAATTTTTATTCTATTTACAACTGTAAACTGAGTAAACAGCTGTATTAAGGGTACAGCCACATGTTCAGGTTTCTTGATGCTGTTTTTGGAAGCCAAAACCAGAAATTAATTTAAAAAAAAGTAGTATCTGTCCTTATATGTTCTCTCCTTTTATGATCCACTCCTGATTTTTGGCTTCCACAACTACCTCCATAAACCTGACCATGTAGCTGGCTACACCTTAAGAGGTCCACCATGGATTTCAGCAGCGCATATAGCATTGCAGCATGAAAACTGATCACTTAGTTCACAATCATTTCCACTGAAATGTTTTCAAAGAGATGAAAACCAAATATTATTGAAAATTGATCTACAGATGAAGCAATCTGTAATTAATTAATAACTTGATGGTTAAAGGAGTTAGCAGGAATTTTTATATGGATAGCCTATGCTCAGCATAGATAATCAATATTAGATCAGCGGGGATCTAAGTCCCAAGTACCCCAGCTGATCAGCTGTCTAAACAGGCTGCCATGCTCTGTGTTCACTTAGCCCTCTTCCTAGACCAGTGACGTCACCGTACATCAGTCACATGGCCTTGCCACGGCTCAGTAGTATTCAAGTGAATGGGGCTGAGCTGTAATACCAAGCACAGCCACTATCCACTAGCTGCAAGGAGGTTGCATCGCTCACCAGAGCTGAGGATAGGCCCTCAATATAAAAATCCTGGATAACCCCTTTAACACATTAAATAAACAGTACCCTTTTACTACATTTTTTGAAAGTTATTAAATGGATATGTAATCTAAAGCTCTCTTCATCCTGAGATGACCTGCACACGTTGCAGAATTCATGTGGTTTTTCTTAGTGAACTACCCTGCGGAAAAAACTCACTTTAGTGCAGTACCAGCAAAAGTGTATCAGATTACACAAATCTCATGCACACTTTGCGGATTGTTTCCATGTGGAAATTGACCTGTTTTGTGGATTTCCAAATCCTCAATATGTCAATTATGTTTGCGGTTTTAGCTGCAGATTTCACCCTTTTGCAATGAAGGGTGAGATCTGCGGTAAAACCGCATCTAACCCACACCAAAATCCTCTGTTTGCAGGTTTTAGTGTGGATATGGTGCAGACACTAACAAAAATCTGCACGGAAATTCGGTCTGATCTTATGGGCATTTACTCACACTCGTGTGCAGGCGGCCTGATCCTCCTGGTTCATGGAAATAATAAGTGAGAAGCATTTAACTAGAACCGTGCACCTATTAATGGGCCACATTTACTTAAGTGTACAAACAGTTTTTAGTCTAAAATATGCTGTTTTAGACAGTCTTACTCTTTTAGTCGCATTTACTACTGAAATTGTGCTTATTTTGTAGGCCTTTTCTCCTTGTTTAACCATTTTGATTTTCCAGACTTATGCCTCATTCACACGTCATTGTTCGGTCACTGATTTTCATCAGTGATTTTGAGCCCAAACCAGGTGCAGCTCTAAACACAGAACAGGTGCAGAGCTTTCCCTTATACCTCATGTCTGTGGAGGCTCCAATCGTGGTTTTGGCTCACAATCACTGATGGAAATCACTGACCAAAACACTGACGTGTGAATGAGGCTTAATTCAGCAGTTTTAAAAGATTTTTTTTCGACCATTGGCTGTTTTGTGGTCCGCAAATTGCAGATCTACAAAACACAGATACCAGCTGTGTGCATTCGGCATTTTGTGGAACGGAACTGCCAGCCCCAAATCGAACAACAGTCCTATCCTTGCCTGTAATGCAGACAAGAATAGGACAAGTTCTATTTTTTTTGCGCGGCTGCAGAACGTACATATGGATACAGATAGCACACTCTATACCATCTTTTGGGGCCAAATTGAAGTGAATGGGTCCGCATCCATATGTCCGTTCGTGGCTCCACAAAGAATTGAACTTGTCCTATTCTTGTCCATTTTACCAACAATGGTAGGATAGTTCTATAGAGAGCAGGACGTTCCTTTCCGCAAAATGTGGAATGCACACAGCCGGTATCTATGTTGTTTTGAAGGGACCTCAAAAACGGAACAGTCAAATTCACACTACTTATTTGGTCAGTTATTTCCATCAGTTATTGTGAGACAAAATCAATGGTGAATCCTACTCAGAGCTAAGATATAATGGAAAGATTTCCTCCTGTTCTATTTTTGACCCCCACCTGGTTTTGGCTCATTATGACTGACTAAATAACCCTGTGATCTTTTGCATTAAAAGTCACACCTTTCTGGAGACATGCAACTTTTTTCAGCAAATATGCAACTTTTTTCATGCGACAATAAATTAGACGAGTCTAAGTGAATATGAACCTGTCTAACTGAAAAACAACCACCAGAGGTCAGACTGATAGCAATACGTCTAGTCAAATTTATCAACTGCTGTGCGACTTTAAATAAGTGCTCGGCAAAAGAAAGACAGTCAAATGAAATACACCTGTTTTATTGTATGACCAAAAACAGACAGACAATCTTGATAAATGTTCCCCAATATGTTTATCTTTAGTGAGAAATGCTCATCTGCAAAGTCATACGTAATAAATAAGAATTTCAAGAACATTGAAATGTTGCATACAAAATTGTTGTGACAGTGATAACTTAAATACACACACATTGTGAATATTATTTCATGTTCTTCACAAAAAAGGTAGACCTTGTCATAGCCATTAGCACAGAAAATCACGTGAGAAGCTCTCTGCCCCACAATGTCAAGACACACATGAACCTGTTCAGAGTTGTCAGGTGTGAACTGCTGAGGGTGTAATTTGTAACACAGATAACTGCTCCAATCTGGAGTGTGAAAGCTCCAATTAAACCTACAGCCGGAAGGAAAATATGTAATGTAAAAAAAAGATTAGCGCGCTATTGATAAGTGTTGGATGAAGCCAAATGCTAATTGGAGTTATAGGTCGGATCCAGTGTCTTTATGTAAGAAGCTTGAGAAAGCTATTTCTGGAAAATCCTCGGTAATGCTGAATAAAATATGTTGATAAAGATCTAAAGATTGTGCAGATGTCAAGAAGAACATCAAAGAGGAGAAAATGATGTGCAGATTGTGGCGATGTAAACAGGAGCCATGCTATACATAACATCAGAAAAATCCATCGTAGAGGGGATTAATCACGCTGGGAGCTATTGG
Source organism: Rhinella marina (assembly GCA_900303285.1). Classification (NCBI taxonomy): domain Eukaryota; kingdom Metazoa; phylum Chordata; class Amphibia; order Anura; family Bufonidae; genus Rhinella; species Rhinella marina. Next base: position 73,346 of record ONZH01028713.1, read on the forward strand.
TAAATCAAATGACAAACTCCCTGCTGCAGTTCACACCAATTACTGGTCGGAGTGATTCCTTCATGAACAAACTCATTGGGGGATATTTACTAAAGGTTTTCCGCGACTGTGGTGATATAAAAAAGTCACAAATTATGGGACACGTCATCATTTGCAACATTTTGAGCTTCTGAAGCGCTGAGATAAGGGGTAGATCTTAGCGGAAGGAGGTGTGGCTTTGTATAGCCTGCCAAATTTGCCATAACTTACACCTGAAGGTGGCATAAGTTATAACTGAAGTTTTGCCAGCCTGTAGCTGGCATAGACTTCAGGACCTGGCACACAGCAGGGCAGAGATGCATCTAAATTATTAAGTGGCATCTACCTTTTAATAAATTAGGTGCATCTCATGCCAGTGTAAGGAGATCAAAACTGGTGTGTGGGTACACCAGTTTTAATAAATGTCCCTGTTTAGGTCATTGAGGAAGGATTTATCAAAGCTGGTGCAAAGTAAAACTGGCACAGTTGCACAGTAGCAACCAATCAGATTGATCCTTTTATTTTCCAAAGGATATCTAAAAAATGAAAGGTGAAATCTGATTGGTTGCTGTGGGCAACTAAGGCCTCTTTCACACTAGCGGCAGTCCGGATCCGGCAGGTGAAGGGTGCCGTCGGATCCGGACTGCCGCAGGGACATGTGTGAGGCCGGAACCGCGTTCCGGCCCCACACATGTCACACAGTACCATATACAGACATACACACACAAACACATACACACAAACACATACATTCTTACATACTCCAGGCAGGCAGGCCGCACGTCTTCACGCCCAGGAGGCGCGCAGCTATGACGATTCCCCCACAACGCCCTCTGCTGGGCGCTGTAGGGAATCGTCATAGCTGTGCGCCTCCTGAGCATGAAGACGTGCGGCCTGCCTGCCTGGGAGTATGTAAGTATGTATGTGTTTGTGTGTATGTGTATGTGTGTGTATGTATGTATGTCTGTCTGTGTGTCTGTCTGTATGCATATATGTGATGACGGATCCGTCCTAAACTCCATTGAAAGTCAATGGAGGGCGGATCCGTTTACCATGTTGGTCACACCAAACGGATCCGTCCCCATTGACTTGGATTGGGGGTCATTCCGGATCCATCTTGGTGCGGATGCCTGGACCAGAGAGAAAACCGCAGCATGCTGCGTTTTGTTTTCCGGACTGAAGACGGAACGGACTGCTTTCAGGAGCATTCCGTTGTGTTCAGTTCAGTTTTGTCCCCATTGACAATGAATGGGGACAAAACGGAAGCGTTTTTTCCGGTATTGAGCCCCTATGACGGAACTCAATACAGGAATTTAAAAACGCTAGTGTGAAAGTAGCCTAAGTCAGTTTTCCTTTACAGCAGCTTAAATCTCCCCCATTGGATCCAACATATAAAATAAAAGCAAATCGATTACATTGTGGTGAATTTGCCCCAGGGCTGGACTATTGGTAACAGCACACTCTACAGATGACGCACATTTTTTTTTCCACGCCAGATTTTTCTGCGGAAAAAGTGTACCGTAATACAGTACCAGCAATTTGAATGAGATGCGGAAAATCTGCAATTATTTGTGCTATTTCACATCTTAAAGGGGTTCTCCGGTCAAACAATAAATTAAGCTTCATAAATATCCATGTAGAGGAAAGATTAGTGCTGTAATACTGTAACACCCTGGAGTGATGTTACCACTCCTGCACCCTGCTACTGTCTTTAATGGGCTAACACAATGTCATCTTATGTATTTCCAGGTCCTCTCCATATTGTGCATTGATAAGCTTGTTATGTAACTGTTTATTACATGTAATGTGCCTGCTTCACCAGCAGGTGTCAGCAAATATGGCAGATCTATAGTTAGAGAAAATGGAACTTGTCATTCCATTCTCCCCCTTTGGGCTGAAGTGGGCCAGTCCTGCTTCCTGCCAGATGGGTTGGGGTCAAAGTTTCCAGTTAGTTGTAGTCTTTCTTTGACAGGGTTAGGGAGTGCAGGGACACATCACTGCCTGATGTGCCCATGCCAGCCAGAACACCCTAAACTCTGCTGGCCATGGAGGTTGAAGCTTAGAGGCTCAGGGGCCAGGAGAATAGTTCTTCGGCTGAAACTAAGTCAGACTAAAGAGTTGAGTACAGCATAAAGAAGAAATCAAAGTTACTAAGCTCGCTTGTCAGTACAGCAGAGAGCAAGAGATAAAGCAAAGTTGAGTTTGCCTGCCAGTTCATGCTAAAGCCTGCTGGAACTAAGATACAGCCTGAAAACCGTTTTGGAGAAACATTTATTCAAATAAAGCTGCCATTGAACTTAATCTCAAGGTCTGGACTCAAGTTATTCTTCCAAATCCCTCAATTATTCCCCCTATTTATTGCTTCGGAGCTAAAGCTTGGCTTCCAGCCATATCCAGGTAGGAGCACAGTGACACAAAGAAACATTTAGGTCGTACTATACCACTCGGCATTCCTACTACACCTGGGACGCGATAGAGGGCCCTGGGGGGTGACGCCCGTTGCAATACTTACCTTCCACAGTGCAGCCTGTTCTGAGATCCACCTCCCGGTCACGTGACTTCTGACGGGTTTTCTTAGCTTTCGGACAAAGTCCGTCTTCTCTTCCTTTCTGCAGAAGGAAATGGATCGTCATGAGTGATGTCACCACCTCCTGCTGTAGCAAGTGCCGGCCAGCAGTCTTCAAAAGAGTGCTAGGCTGATTGCTAGTTCGCATGTGCAGGACCGCTAGCCAGTCGGCCGTCTCTGCATCGTGCAAGGAAGAAGAGTGACAGCATAGCGATCACTGAACGCTATGCTGTGCATGTCACTGGGGGCACTGTGGATGGCAAACAGGTGGCACTGGATGGCAAAAGGGGGCACTGAATGGCACACGGGAACACTGGATAGCACAGAGGGGGACTGAATGGCACAAGGTTGCAATGAATGGCACAGGGGGGCACTGGATGGAAAAGGGGGGCAATGGATGGCAAATAGGGGGACCTAGATGGCAAAAGTGATGGCACATGAGAGCACTGGATGGCACAAGGGGGCAATGGATGGCAAATAGGGGGCACTGGTAAGCAGGGGAGCACCCAGGAATTTTTTCTAGGGGGGGTCCGAAAAGGAAAAAGGGTGTGGCGTCTTGTGGGTGGGGCTATTTTTCTCCACGCCCACATACATTAAAGACATAATAGCAGAGTAAAGTTGCGGCGCGCATAGCTCGCTGCGGCGAAAAATAGGCCCCGCCCATTATTAAAAAGCCCCTCCCATATCTAATAGACCACTCCCAACAAACACTACAGCTGAAATGATATGGTTGAGGCCCAGTTCTATACATCATATGGAGAGGGGAGGACGTGTCCTGGCTGCACTGCCTGCTTCACATTATACAATATACAACAGCAGGCTACAGCCAGGAAGATCCTCCGCTCTCCTCCCTCCCCAGATCCTGCTCCAGGCCTGAGCGTCCCCCCCCACCATCTGCCACCTGCCTGTGCCCTGCTGACCCCCTTTGGTCATCCTCACCCAGCTCTGAATCCTCCTTCTGTAAATGGCAGAGGGAGGAGCCGGAGCATCTCCTCTCCTACACAGCGCCCCATACCTGTTACATCCAGTGATGTCACCTTTGTTGTAGACGTTCTCTTTCCTCATCTTCTCCATTCGGACCAGACCGCCATGAAGATTTTTCAGCCATCTCTCGTCTCTGCAGAGATACAAACAGACATTAGTTTCCCACATTTCCATCATCTTTACATCTTCTGAAAACCTCATCCTGCCACCCCCAATACTGTGCCCGCTGTGCTCCCCCAATACTATACTGCAGAAACCGTCCCCTGAAATTACTACTACCACACAGATAGTGCCCCCTTTATTAATTATTGGCACACAGTGCTCTAAAAAATAACTGCGCCTAGACTAATGATATTATGCCAGGGTGCCCCCCAAAAGTAACAGTGCTCCCCAAAATCCCACCAATAGAAATAATTATCTGCTAGACCACACTTAGTAGTAATGATGTCCCCATAGTGCCCATACTAGACATCATGTTCCCCATAGCCCCCCAGTAGTAGTAAAGCTCACAATAATACCACAGCTTAGTGCCCACAGTTGAGCTAATATCCCAATAATGTATACCAGTATAAAATACCCCTATATAGTGCCCCAGTAAATGCCCTCATAGTGCTCCTCTCCCCCATAGTGTTCCCCATAATATGCCAGTAAAAAATGCCCCTTCTTACTGCCCCATCACATGCCCCTATAGTGCTCCTCTCCCCCATAATGTGCCAGTAAAAATTGTCCACTTAGTGCCAGATGCCATAGTGCCCCCTATAAAGTACCAGTATAAAATGCCCCTTTAGAGCCACCAGATGACCCCATAGTGCCTGCAAATGATGCCTCTATAGTGCTGCTCTCCCCTATAGTACCTCCCATAATGAGCCAGAAAAAAATTACCCCTTAGTGCCAGATGCCATAGTGCCCCCCCATAATGTGGCAGTAAAAAAGTGACTCTTTAGAGCCACCAGATGCCCCCAAATGAGGCCCCTATAGTGCCACCACATGCCCCATAGTGCCAATCTCCTCTATCGTGCCCCCTATAATGTGCCAGTAAACAAAATGCCCCTTTAGAGCCACCAGATGCCCCCATAGTGCCCCCAAATTATGCCAATATAGTGCCAAATGCCAGTAAGGAAATGGCACAGTACAGGGCAGGGAGGCACGGTACAGGACAGGGGGGCACGGTACAGGGCAGGAGGCAAGGTACAGGGCAGGAGGCATGGTACAGGGCAGGAGGCATGGTACAGGGCAGGGCGGCACGGTACAGGGCAGGGCAGCACGGTACAGGGCAGGGCGGTACGGTACAGGGCAGGGCGGTACGGTACAGGGCAGGAAGCATGGTACAGGCAGGGCGGTACGGTACAGGGCAGGGAGGCACGGTACAGGGTAGGGAGGCATGGTACTGGGCAGAAAGCATGGTACTGGGCAGGAGGCACGGTACAGGGCAGGAGGCAAGGTACTGGGCAGAAAGCATGGTACAGGGCAGGGCGGCACGGTACAGTGCAGGGTTGTCACGATACCAGAATTTTGAGTTCGATACCGATACGATACCTCGCCAAAATAAAGAAGAACCTGAGGTCTGATGGGGGCACGAGACGCCGACCTGAGGTCTGATGGGGGCACGAGACGCCGATCCCTGTACTGTGACATCACTGTGTTTATTATTCCTGTACGGTGACATCACTGTGTTTATTATTCCTGTACTGTGACATCACTGTGTGTATTATCTCTGTACTGTGACATCACTGTGTTTATTATCCCTGTATGGTGACATCACTGTGTTTATTATCTCTGTACGGTGACATCACTGTGTGTATTATCCCTGGACTTTGACATCATTGTGTTTATTATCCCTGTACTGTGACATCGCTGTGTGTATTATCCCAGTGCAGGAGGAGGTAAGTGGTCTGTGTTTGTTTTCTATTTTTCAGGGTCGTGAATGCAGAGGACTACGTCGGATTCGGTGGACTACGTCGGACCAGCTTTTTTTTTTTTTTAATAAAATGGTCAAACAGGGGTCTGGGGGAGTGTTTATTTCAATAAAATGTTTTATACTTGTGTGTGTGTATTTTTTTTTACAATACTACAGTTTTAGTAATTATGGCTATCTACAGACGGCCCTGATTACTAATACTGGGCTTAGTGCTTGCCGGTATGGCAGGCCAGCACTAACCCCAACATCTATTACCTCGGCACCCACCACCACCAGGGGTGCCGGGAAGAGCCGGGTACCCGCAGGACCGGACCTTCTAAATTGAGGGTCTGGCTCTGGGGCGGCTGCAGGCTGGTACCATTAGGCTGGGAAGGGCCAATAACCCTGTCCCTTCCCACCCTGGTAGTGCCAGGCTGCAGCTTCTGGTTGTATCTGGCTGGTGAAGGAAAAAAGGGGGGGACCCTACGCCATTTTTTTTTTAAATAATGAAATTTTTGAAACAAAAATGGCGTGGGGTCCCCCCCTTTTTCCTTCACCAGCCAGATACAACCAGCAGCTGCAGCCTGGCACTACCAGCGTGGGAAGGGACACGGTTATTGGCCCTTCCCAGCCTAATGGTACCAGCCTGCAGCCGCCCCAGAGCCAGACCCTCAATTTAGAAGGTCCAGTCCTGCGGGTACCCGGCTCTTCCCGGCACCCTGGTGGCGGTGGGTGCCGAGGTAATAGATGTTGGGGTTAGTGCTGGCCTGCCATACCGGCAAGCACTAAGCCCAGTATTAGTAATCAGGGCCGTCTGTAGATAGCCGTAATTACTAAAACTGTAGTATTGTAAAAAAAAAAAATACACACACACAAGTATAAAACATTTTATTGAAATAAACACTCCCCCAGACCCCTGTTTGACCATTTTATTGAAAAAAAAAAAAAAAAAGCTGGTCCGACGTAGTCCACCGAATCCGACGTAGTCCTCTGCATTCACGACCCTGAAAAATAGAAAACAAACACAGACCACTTACCTCTTCCTGCACTGGGATAATACACACAGCGATGTCACTGTACAAGGATAATAAACACAGTGATGTCACAGTACAGAGATAATAAACACAGTGATGACACAGTACAGGGATAATAAACACAGCGATGTCGCAGTACAGAGATAATAAACACAGTGATGTCACAGTACAGGGATAATAAACACAGCGATGTCACAGTACAGAGATAATACACACAGCGATGTCACTGTACAGGGATAATAAACACAGTGATGTCACCGTCCAGGGATAATAAACACAGTGATGTCACCGTCCAGGGATAATAAACACAGTGATGTCACAGTACAGGGATAATAAACACAGTGATGTCACAGTACAGGGATAATAAACACAGTGATGTCACAGAACAGGGATAATAAACACAGTGATGTCACAGTACAGAGATAATAACACAGTGATGTCAAGTACAGAATAATAAACACAGTGATGTCACAGTACAGGGATAATAAACACAGTGATGTCACAGTACAGAGATAATAAACACAGTAATGTCCTCGTACAGGACTAATAAACACAGTGATGTCACTGTACAGGGATAATAAATCTCAGATCAACACATTGTGCCCCCATCAGACCTCAGATCAGCGTCTTGCGCCCCCATCAGACCTCAGATCAACACAATGTGCCCCCATCAGAGCTCAGGTCAGCGTCTTGTGCCCCATCAGACCTCAGATAAGCGTCTTGTGTCCCCATCAGACCTCAGATCAGTGTCTTGTGCCCCCATCAGACCTCAGATCAACACAATGTGCCCCCATCAAAGCTCAGGTCAGCGTCTTGTGCCCCCATCAGCGCTCAGGTCAGCGTCTTGTGCCCCCATCAGACCTCAGGTCAGCGTCTTGTGCCCCCATCAGACCTCAGGTCAGCGTCTTGTGCCCCCATCAGACCTCAGGTCAGCGTCTTGTGCCCCCATCAGACCTCAGGTCAGCGTCTTGTGCCCCCATCAGACCAGCATCTTGTGCCCCCATCAGACCTCAGATTAACACAATGTGCCCCCATGTGCCCCCATCAGACCTCAGGTCAGCGTCTTGTGCCCCCCTCAGATCAACACAATGTGCCCCCATCAGACCTCAGGTCAGCGTCTTGTGCCCCCCTCAGACCTCAGATCAGCCCACCCAGCCACTTTAAAAAATCATACTTACCTGTTCTGGCCGCCGCTGTCCTCAGGTTCCCCGCTCCACTCTCTTGCCTGCCGGCGCTCACTATGTCCTGACGCTGCGTCAGGTCATAGCGTCAGGTCATAGTGCGCGCCAGGGAAGAAGGTGGAGCGCGGAACCAGTGAGGACAGCGGCGGCCAGAACAGGTAAGTATGATTTTTTTTTAAGTGGCTGGGACCTGGGTGGGCTGATCTGAGGGGGGGCGGGGCCCCCTGGCAGCGCGGCAGATATTAGAACATGGCAACCGCATCAAAGTGATGCGCACGCCATGTTCTAAGTATCGGACGGCAAGAAAACTCGGTATCGAGCTTCGGTACCACACTAGGTACCGAAACCGTACCGAGTTTTCGATATATCGTGCAACCCTAGTACAGGGCACGGTACAGGAGGCATGGTAAAAGACAAGGGCACAGTACAGGGCAGGGCGGCACGGTACAGGGCAGGGGGGGCACAATACAGGGCCGGGGCGACACGGTACAGAGCAGCACGGTACAGGGCAGGGGGGGCACAATACAGGGCAGGGGGGCACAATACAGGGCAGGGGGCACGGTACAGGGCAGGGAGGCACGGTAAGGGCAGGGGGCACGGTACAGGGCAGGGAGGCACAATACAGGGCAGGGGGGGCACAATACAGGGCAGGGGGGGCACAATACAGGGCAGGGGGGGCACAATACAGGGCAGGGGGGGGCACAATACAGGGCAGGGGGGGCACAATACAGGGCGGGGGGGGCACAATACAAGGCAGGGGGGGCACAATACAAGGCAGGGGGGGCACAGACTCACCATTTTCTCTTGCTGCAGCAGGAGGTCGGCTGGCCGGATGGCTGTTCCGGCGGGAGCGAGGTCCGGCTGGATGGCTGTTCTGCCCGGTGGAAGGACTGGCCGGGCAGCCAGTCACATGGGGCTCTGGAGCGGGGGCTTGAAATGATTGGTGGAGAAGCAGCTTCCGCCCTCTGCTTCTCCACCAATCAGATACGACATTACAGCAGCGCAGAGGAGAGGTAGGAGAAAAACCTCTCTCCCCTCTCCTCTTTAGCGCTGCTGCCGCCCGCAAAATGAACCAGGGCCGCGCCGCCTGTGGCGATTGCGGTGCGGCCCTGAGGTATTAAAAAAAAAAAATTTCTTTATGGTTCTAGGGGGGGTCCAGACCCGCTGGACCCCCCCTGTAGGTGCGCCCCTGCTGGTAAGCACCATGGGGGAACTGGATGGCACAAGGGGGCACTGGATGGCAAAAGGCAGCAATAGATGGCGGGAAAGGGATGGCAAATAGGGGACAATGGATAGCACAAGGGGACACTGGATGGCAAATAAGGGGCACTGGATGGCACAAGGGAGCACTGGATGGCACTAGAGGCACTGTGGAGGTCCGTGTTATGAGGGCACTATGAATGTCACTGCTATGGAGGCATTGTGGATGTCACTGTTATGGGAGCACTGTGGATGTCCCTGTTATGGAGGCACTGTGGATGTCCCTGTTATGGGGGCACTGTGGATGTCCCTGTTATGGGGGCACTGTGGATGTCACTGTTATGGGGCACTGTGGATGTCCCTTTTATGGGGGCACTGTGGATGTCACTGTTATGAGGGCACTGTGGATGTCACTTTTATGGGAACACTGTGGATGTCAATTTTATGGGGACACTGTGGATGTCACTGTTATGGGGGACACTGTGGATGTCACTGTTATGGGGAGCTCTGTGGATGTCACTGTTATGGCAGCACTGTGGATGTCACTGTTTTTGAAGCACTTTGGACGTCCCTATTATGGACACTCAGAATGAGTGATATGGCTCATGCACACAACCGTATCTGTTTTGCAGTCTGCAAGTCACGGATCCACTAAATAAGTTTACTGTCTGTATGCGATTCACATCGCTGTGTATCAGGCACACATAGTAACATAGTTTGTAAGGCCGAAAAAAGACATCTGTCCATCCAGTTCGGCCTGTTTTTCCTACAAGTTGATCCAGAGGAAGGCAAAAAAAAAACCCTGTGAGGTAGAAGCCAATTTTCCTCACTTTAGGGGGAAAAATTCCTTCCCGACTCCAATCAGGCAATCAGAATAACTCCCTGGATCAACAACCCCTCTCTAGTAACTATAACCTGTAATACCCTCCAGAAATACATCCAGGCCCTTCTTGAACTCTTTTAGTGAACTTACCATCACCACCTCCTCAGGCAGAGAGTTCCATAGTCTCACTGCTCTTACCGTAAAGAATCCTCTTCTATGTTTATGTACAAACCTTCTTTCCTCCAGACGCAGAGGATGTCCCCTCGTCACAGTCACAGTCCTCGGGATAAATAGATGATGGGAGAGATCTCTGTACTGACCCCTGATATATTTATACATAGTTATTAGATCTCCCCTCAGTCGTCTTTTTTCTAAAGTGAATAACCCTAATTTTGATAATCTTTCTGGGTACTGTAGTCCACCCATTCCAGTTATTACTTTAGTTGCCCTCCTCTGAACCCTCTCCAGCTCTGCTATGTCTGCCTTGTTCACAGGAGCCCAGAACTGCACACAGTACTCCATGTGTGGTCTGACTAGTGATTTGTAAAGTGGCAGGACTATGTTCTCATCACGGGCATCTATGCCCCTTTTGATGCAACCCATTATCTTATTGGCCTTGGCAGCAGCTGTCTGGCACTGGCTTCTACAGCTTACTTTGCTGTTCACTAAAATTCCTAGGTCCTTTTCCATGTCAGAGTTACCGAGTGCTTTACCATTTAGTATGTACTGGTGACTTGCATTATTCCTTCCCATATGCATAACCTTACATTTGTCAGTGTTAAACCTCATCTGCCACTTTTCTGACCAAGCCTCCAGTCTATCCAGATCCTGCTGTAGCAGTGCACTGTCCTCCTCTGTGTTAATTACTTTACACAGTGTAGTGTCATCTTCAAAAATTGATATTTTACTATGCAAACCTTCTACAATATCATTAATAAATATATTGAAGAGAATAGGACCCAATACAGACCCCTGTGGTACCCCACTAGTGACAGTGACCCAATCTGAGTATCTACCGTTAATAACCACCCTCTGTTTTCTATCACTGAGCCAGTTACTTACCCACATACAGACATTTTCTCCCAGGCCAAGCATTCTCATTTTGTATACTAACCTTTTATGTGGTACCGTGTCAAACGCTTTGGAAAAGTCCAAATATACGACATCCATTGAGTCGCCGCGGTCAAGTCTAGAACTTACCTCATCATAGAAACTGATTAAATTGGTTTGACATGACCGATCCCTCATGAAGCCATGCTGATAAGGAGTTATTTGCTTATTTTCATTGAGGTACTCCAAAGATAGCATCTCTCAGAAAACCTTCAAACAGTTTACCCACAACAGAAGTTAAACTTACCGGCCTATAGTTTCCGGGCTCTGTTTTTGGACCCTTTTTGAATATTGGCACCACATTTGCTATGTGCCAATCCTGTGGAACACTCCCCATCAGTATAGAGTCCTTAAATATCAGAAATAAGGGTCTGTCGATGACATTACTTAATTCTCTTAGGATACGGGGGTGTATGCCATCCGGTCCTGGTGATTTGTCTATTTTAATATTTTTAAGACATTGCTGTACCTCTTCCTGGGTCAGAGAGGACACTTTTAAAGGGGAATTTACTTTTATACTGTCACGACAGGGAAACAAGGGATAGTGTGCCCTGTCTGAACCCCACCTCTTTCCCTGCCTACTTACAGTAGATGCCCTAGGCGACAAAACCGTAACTTGGAGACGGTCCCTATGCTGAGTACGTGCACAGGGTAGGGAAGGGAACACAGGGAAAGACGAACACAGACAGAAACAAACACAATAGCAGAATCGTCAGCAAGCCAAGTCAAGAACAGGAGGTCACGTCAAATACCGAGGGGAATCACAAAAGCGTAGTCTAAGTCAAAGCCAAAATCCAATATACCAATAATCCAAAAGCAAGGTCCAACACACAGCACTGATCTCAGAAGACTAATCACAGGCATCTGAGTGAGGCAGTTGCCATCTTTAAATAGCCCGCCCAGGATCATGTGATGTGGCCAGCATCACATGACCTGAGGCGGAGCAAGCTGTCCAAACAATATGTAAAGTAGCCATGTGGTGTGATCAGCACCACATGGCTAAACCCAAACAGAGAATTAACTCATGAAGTGCTGGCTGACAAGACCAGCACTTCAATTCCCTATTGCTCGTCTCTAGGGGGGCGGAGAGGTCCGGCGACGTCGTGCAGAGGGAGCGCGACGCCGACCTCGCGTGACAGTACCCCCCCCTTCACGAGGGGCCACCGGACCCTTACCAGCGGGAGCAGGCTTATCGGGATGCTGCAGATGGAACTTTCGGATGAGCGAGTCTGCATGCATCCTGGTCAACGGTACCCAAGACCTGTCCTCAGGACCGAACCCCTTCCAATGTACGAGGTACTGGAAGGAATTCCGGACCCTTCTCACATCCACAATTCTGGCAATCTCATGCTCCATTTGTCCTGCTACCTCAACCGGAGGCGGAGACTGTTCCTCAGGACCAACGGGAGCAACATAACGTTTGAGCAAAGACACATGAAAAACATTATGAACACAAAGGGAGTCGGGTAAACATAACCTAAAAGAAACCGGATTGATCACCTTGGTGATCCTGTAAGGACCAATGAAGCGAGGTGCAAACTTATAGGATTGGTACCCTCATGTTGAGATTTTTAGTCGATAACCATACCTTATCCCCAACCTTAAAATTCACACCCTTAGAACGTTTTCTATCAGCCTTAGCTTTTTGAACTCCTTGGGCCTTTTCCAGGTTCGACTGAACCTGTGCCCAAACTGTGCACAGTTCTTGAGAAAAATCATTGACCTCTGGGACAACTGACGCAGATGGGGAAAGGAGCTAAAGCGTGGATGAAAACCCATATTGCAGAAAAACGGCGACATCCCAGAGGATGAATTAACACGATTATTAATTGCAAATTCAGCCAGAGACAGGAATAAAGCCCACACATGTTGGTTATCAGAAACATAACATCTGAGATATTGCTCAACGGATTGGTTAAGACGTTCAGTCTGACCATTGGTCTCCGGGTGAAAGGCTGATGAAAAGGACAAAGAGATACCAATCTTATTACAGAACGCCCTCCAGAACCTAGACACAAACTGTACTCCCCTATCAGAAACGATATTCTCAGGAACACCATGTAGTTTGACAATATTATCAATGAACACGGACGCCAAGACCTTCGCAGAGGGTAATTTACACAAAGGAATAAAATGACACATTTTGCTGAATCTGTCAACCACCACAAATATCACCGTTTTACCCTCAGAGCACGGCAAGTCCGTGATAAAGTCCATGGACAGATGTGACCAAGGTCTACTAGGTATGGGTAAAGGATGTAACTCACCCATAGGTCGTGTCTTGGAATTCTTGGACCTGGCACAAGTTGTTACACGCAGTTACAAAAGCCTGAAACATCTCTGGAGAATTGACGGCCACCAATACTGCCTAGAGACCAACTCCTTGGTGGCATTGATGCCAGGATGTCCACACAAAACAGAATTATGGCACTCACCAGCAGTCGCAACGCAAATGAGCGGCACAAACAATTTGTCATTGGGGGTACCAATAGGGAGCAAGATGTTGTCCTGCCAGAGATTTCAGAAGCGAGGTCAGATGAGGTAGCGGCCACGATGATATCAGCTGGCAGGATGGGTCAGGAGGGACGTCAGGAGGCTGATACGCCTGGAAACTTCGGGTAAGGCATCAGCCTTAACGTTCTTGCTCCCGGGTCTGAAGGTAACACAAAAATCAAAACGAGTAAAGAACAAAGCCCACCCTCGCCTGTCTAGGATTCAATCGCTTAGCCGATTCTTAGAAACATAAATTCTTATGATCCGTGAGGACCGTAATGCGGTGAAATGCCCCTTCTAAAAAATGACGCCATTCCTCAAATGCCCACTTGATTGCAAGTAACTCCCTATTCCATATCATAATTCCTCTCGCAGGAGAAAACTTGCGGGAGAAGAAGGCACATGGCATTAAGATTAGTTAAGGGTGGAAGACCCCTGGGACAGTACAGCCCCCACACACCATCCTCAGACGCATCCACCTCAACTACAAAAGGCTTACTTTGATCAGGCTGGACCAACACAGGAGCATTAATAAAACACTGCTTTAACCTTTCAAAGGCCTCAATGCTGCAGGGGGCCAATTGACCAGATCAGCCCCCTTGCGAGTCAAATCCGTAATGGGTTTGGCTACCACTGAAAAAATTTTTTTTGAAAATTTACGATAAAAATTAGCAAACCCCAGAAATCGCTGGAGCGCCTTCAAAGAGGAAGGTCGCACCCAATCCACAATGGCCTGTACTTTAACTGGGTCCATTTTGAAAGAAAAAGGGGTGAGAATGTATCCCAAAAAGGCCACTTCCTGAACACCAAAGGTACACTTTTCCCCTTTAACAAACAACTTGTTTTCACGCAACACCTCCAGCACTTGCCTGGGTGAGATACGTGACTCTCCAGTCTGCAGAAAAATCAGGATGTCTCAATATAGACAATTACAAATTTCCCAATAAATGGTCTAAAAATGTCATTGACAAAGTTTTGGAAAATTGCCGGAGCGTTACTTAACCCAAAAGGCATTACCAAGTACTCATAATGACCCTCCGGGGTATTAAACGCAGTTTTCCATTCGTCCCCCTCACGAATCCTGATTAGGTTGTATGCCCCCTTCAAATCCAGCTTGGTGAACCAACAGGCCCCCTGGACCTGATTCAGCAAGTCAGGAATAAGGGGCAACGGGTATCTGTTTTTAACAGTGATTTTATTGAGCTCCCTGTAATCGATACAGGGCCTCAATCCTCCATCCTTTTACAACAAAGAAAAACCTGCCCCCATGGGGAGAAACTGAAGGCCGCTGTGACCCTTGGCCAGACTCTCTTTGAGATAATCCCTCATGGACTGACGTTCAGGAGTAGAGATATTATAAATGCGACCTTTGGGATATTTGGATCCCTCAATAAGGTCGATGGCGCAATCATATTGCCGGTGAGGAGGGAGGAACTCAGTCTCGGACATGGAAAACACGTCCGAAAAATCTCCAATATACTTGGGCAGGAAAGAGACTCAGTGGTACCTTCCCAACCAAATACTGATCCTACAACATTTGTCACAATCATTCCCATTTTTCCAATTCACCTACCGACCAGTTGATCACAGGGTTGTGGTCCTGTAACCAAGGCAGACCTAAAACAAGGTCGCAGGTAATCCTTTAATACAAGGAAGGAGCAAGTCTCAGTATGGGTAATTCCTACAGTTAATAAAACCTCAGGAGTACAAAACCACTCTCCATTATTCAATGGAGTGGAATCCAGTGCGATAATTTGAATTACCTCCCTTAAAGGAATTATAGGCACACCCACAGATTG
>ONZH01028714.1:0-27476 GCA_900303285.1 Rhinella marina
TTTTGTGGAGGCCCAAGAGGTGAGACGTCTTAAAAATTGTGTGGAGGCCCAAGAGGTGAGACCTCTTAAACATTTTGTAGAGCCCCAAGAGGTGAGACCTCTTAAAAATTATGTGGAGGCCCAAGAGGTGAGACCGCTTAAACATTTTGTGGAGGCCCAAGAGGTGAGACCTCTTAAACATTTTGTACAGGCCCAAGAGGTGAGACCTCTTAAAAATTATGTGGAGGCCCAAGAGGTGAGACCTCTTAAAAATTATGTGGAGGCCCAAGAGGTGAGACCTGTTAAAATTATGTGGAGGCCCAAGAGGTGACACCTCTTAAACATTTTGTGTAGGCCCAAGAGGTGAGACCTCTTAAAAATTATGTGGAGGCCCAAGAGGTGAGACGTATTAAAAATTATGTGGAGGCCCAAGAGGAGAGACGTGTTAAAATTATGTGGAGGCCCAAGAGGTGAGACCTGTTAAAAATTATGTGGAGGCCCAAGAGGTGAGACCTGTTAAACCTTTTGTGGAGGCCCAAGAGGTGAGACCTGTTAAAAATTATGTGGAGGCCCAAGAGGTGAGCCATAAATATATACATTTTTCTTATTTACGGAGCAATTCTACGGCGGTTAAGGAGGAGGAGGAGGAGGTGGAGGAGGAAATGGCACTTCATACAGATGGCACTTCACTTTTGGCTGCTTTCCACTGTTAACCTCTTAAACCTTTTGTGGAGGCCCAAAAGTTGAGACCTGTTAAAAATAATGTGGAGGCCCAAGAGGTGAGACCTGTTAAACATTTTGTGGAGGCCCAAGAGGTGAGACCTGTTAAACATTTTGTGGAGGCCCAAGAGGTGAGACCGGTTAAAAATTATGTGGAGGCCCAAGAGGTGAGACCTGTTAAAAATTATGAGGAGGCCCAAGAGGTGAGACCTCTTAAAAATTATGTGGAGGCCCAAGAGGTGAGACCTGTTAAAAATTATGAGGAGGCCCAAGAGGTGAGACCTCTTAAACATTTTGTGGGGGCCCAAGAGGTTGAAACCTCTTAAACATTTTGTGCAGGCCCAAGAGGTGAGACCGGTTAAAAATTATGTGGAGGCCCAAGAGGTGAGACCGGTTAAAAATTATGAGGAGGCCCAAGAGGTGAGACCTCTTAAACATTTTGTGGAGGCCCAAGAGGTGAGCCATAAACATATAAATTTTTCTTATTTACGGAGCAATTCTACGGCGGTTAAGGAGGAGGAGGAGGAGGAGGTGGAGGAGGAAATGGCACTTCATACAGATGGCACTTCACTTTTGGCTGCTTTCCACGGTTGGAGAAGCAAAGTCCGGGTCAATCCACTTGCTGTTCATTTTGATTAGCGTCAGCCTGTCGGCACTGTCGGTTGACAGGCGGCTGCGCTTATCGGTTATAATGCCCCCGGCTGCGCTGAACACCCTTTCTGATAGCACGCTGGCGGCAGGGCAGGCAAGCACCTCCAAGGCGTACAGGGACAGTTCCAGCCACGTGTCCAACTTGGAGACCCAGTAAGTGTAGGACGCCGAGGGATCGGGGAGGACAGGGTTACGGTCTGCCAGGTACTCCCGCAACATCCGCCGATACTTGTCCCTCCTGCTGATAGCGGGCCCCGCAGTGATGGAAGTTGCACGAGGGGGTGCCATGAACGTGTCCCACACCTTGGAGAGTGTTCCCCTGGTGGCTGTGGGCCTGATGGATGTTGTGGGACTCTGAGACCCTCTCCTCTCTGCCGCCAGCGATGGTGGGTGGGAAAATCTCCATCATGTTCTGCACGAGTTCCCTCTGGTATTCCAGCAATCGATTCGTCCTCTCCTCTACCAGAATAAAAGAGGAGACGTTATCTTTATACTGGGGGTCCAGGAGTGCGAAGACCCAGTACAGTTTGTTCTCCACTATCCGGACAACACGTGTGTCCCGGGAAAAGCAGCCCAGCATGAAGTCAGCCATGTGTGCCAGACTCTGAATAGGCATGACGTCACTGCCCCCACCAGAAGGATCACTTGGCATTTCTCCTCTTCCTCTTCCGCCTCCTCTCCGCCCCATCCGCGCTGAACCAATGGGACGCACACAGCCTGACTGCTACCCTCGCCGCCAGCATCCTCCTCCTCTTCCACAGCCACCTCCACGTCGTCCTCCTCCTCATCCTCCTCCTCCTGCAACTGCCACCGTGAAGCAGACAAAAGTGTGGTCTGACTGTGTAGCTCCGTTGCGTCTCCTCCTACCCCCGTCTCCTCTGCGTGCAATGCGTTCTCCCTTATTGCGATGAGGGATTCTTTAAGGACGCCTAGGAGCGGGATGGTTACGCTCACTATAGCGTCCTCGCTGCTGACCTTCTTGGTGGACTCCTCAAAGATACGCAGTACATCGCATATGTCTGCCATCCATGGCCACTCGTGGTTGGCAAACTGAGGGAGCTGAGTTGGAGGCACGCGTGGATTCATAATCTGGTACTCCATCAATGCTCTCTGCTGCTCACACACCCTGGCCAACATGGAATAGGTGGAATTCCAGCGAGTGGGCAGGTCGCACAACAGCCGATGTTCAGGCAAATGGAGGCGTTGCTGGAGTTTTTTTAAGCTAGCAGCAGCTACAGTTGACTTCCGAAAGTGAGCGCACAAGCGCCGCACTTTCACCAGTAGCTCTGCCAGGTTGGGGTAAGTCTTCAGAAATTTTTGGACTGCCAGATTAAAAACGTGGGCCAGGCATGGTACGTGATTGAGTTCGGCAAGCTCCAGAGCCGCCACCAGGTTACGGCCGTTATCGCACACGACCATGCCTGGTCCTAGCTGCAGCGGCGACAGCCACATCTCCGTCTGCTGCAATATGGCGTCCCTCACCTCTGGGGCGCTGTGCTTCCTGTCGCCCAAGCTGATGAGCTTTAGCACCGCCTGCTGACGTCTCCCCGCGCCAGTGCTGCAACGCTTCCAGCTAGCGGCTGAGGGAGATGTTAAGGCACAGGAGGAGGAGGAGGAGGAGGAGGAGGAGGGGGGTTTATCAGAACCCATGCTGGCAATCTTGGGCGGGGGTGGTAGGTAGGCCGTCTCTGTTTGCGACCCCGTCCCCGCTTCCACTACATTCACCCAGTGTGCCGTCAAAGAGATGTAGCGTCCCTGGCCGCAAGCGCTTGTCCACGAGTCGGTGGTCAAGTGGACCTTTGTGCTGACTGCGTACCTCAGGGCCCGCCTGATGTTACGCGACACGTGCTGGTGCAGGGCGGGGACGGCACTCCGGGAAAAGTAGTGGCGGCTGGGGACGGAATAGCGAGGTGCGGCAGCCGCCATCAGGTCGCGGAAGGCCTGCGTCTCCACAAGCCTAAACGGCAACATCTCCAGGGCCAGCAGTTTGGAGATGTGGCAGTTTAAGGCTTGGGCTTGGGGGTGACTCGAGGCGTACTTCCGCCTGCGGTCGAACGCCTGCGAGATGGACAGTTGTTGGGACGAGGAGTGTGAGGGTGCAGGCGAAGAGGCGGGGGAAGGGGAGGCTGAAGGAGAAGGCCCCAAAGTAGCCGAGGCAGAGGCAGATGTGGAGGTGTCCTGGCTGGAGGTCTGGACCGCAGTGGCAGCACACAACAAAGGGGAAGAGGCAGTGGCAGCAGGACCGGGCGCAGTTTGTATTGTGTTTGCTCTCTCCCACTCAGCCCAGTGCTTGACTTCCAAGTGACGCCGCATGCCTGAGGTGGTCAGATTGCTCTTCTCAGAGCCCCTACTCAGTTTTGAGTGGCAGAGTGTGCAAACCGCGCTCAGTTTGTCATCCGCACAAACATTAAAAAATCTCCACACCACAGAAGTACGAGGCCTCGATGGGGGAGCTTCGCGCGACTGCCCGCTGCCGGGAACAGCTTCGGCCCTGCTGGCTGTGGCCTCACTACTTTTTCTGGACTGTCCTCTGCCTCTGGACATCCCTCTGCCTGTGGACATCCCTCTGCCTGTGGACATCCCTCTGCCTGTGGACATCCCTCTGCCTCTGGACATCCCTCTGCCTCTTGCTGCCTTTTTCGGTGCTGCGCAGACCACCACCTCTCCACTGCTTTCCCCGCTGGACATCACCCCTGGCCAAGTGGGGTCGGTCATTTCGTCATCCACCACCTCCTCTTCCTCACTCTGCTCCTCCTCCTGCCCACTGGACATTCCAACAGCCTCCCTTGATGGCAACTGCGTCTCATCATCATCATCGCTCATGATAACAGATGCTGGTTCAGGGTCCACATCAGCAGGAGATGGCGAAAACTCAAGGGTTTGGGCATCACTACAAACAAATTCCTCTCCTAGCTCCTTGGATTCTTCCGGCACATCTGAAAAAGGACCCGAAAAGAGCTCCTGGGAGGGGTCAAGGGTGGGATGACTCTGTTGGCCAGGTGTGGAGGAAGGAGGGTCAGAGTGAGACTGTGTGGATGACTGGCTGGTGGACAACTGTGTGGAAGCGCTATCGGCTATCCATTGCACCACCTGTTCAACCTGCTCAGGCCTCAACAGCGGTGTAACCCGCCCCCTGCTTAACTGTCCCATAAAGGCAGGGATTCTGGATGAGCGGGATCCTGGCTGACCCTCACCAGCACGCATTGTATCCCCACTGGCTTCAACAAGGCCCCCAACAGCATTTCCGCGCCCCCGTCCTCGTCCACGTCCTATTCCGCTAGCCCCCCGCCGCATTTTTTTTTTTTTTACAATATTTTGCCTTCACAGCCGTGAAATTAGTTTGCAAGAGAACGCACAGTACAGTTGCCAGTTAAGGCCTATATATTGTATTTTTCAAGGTACACAGCCGTGTACTAAGTGATCAGACGGTGTGTATGAACAACAGTTATGAGAAATTACTTTGCAAGAGAACGCACAGTACAGTTGCCAGTTATAAGGCCTATATATTGTATTATTCAAGGTACACAGCCGTGTACTAAGTGATCAGACGGTGTGTATGAACAACAGTTATGAGAAATTACTTTGCAAGAGAACGCACAGTACAGTTGCCAGTTAAGGCCTATATATTGTATTTTTCAAGGTACACAGCCGTGTACTAAGTGATCAGACGGTGTGTATGAACAACAGTTATGAGAAATTACTTTGCAAGAGAACACACAGTACAGTTGCCAGTTATAAGGCCTATATATTGTATTTTTCAAGGTACACAGCCGTGTACTAAGTGATCAGACGGTGTGTATGAACACCAGTTATGAGAAATTACTTTGCAAGAGAACGCACAGTACAGTTGCCAGTTAAGGCCTATATATTGTATTTTTCAAGGTACACAGCCGTGTACTAAGTGATCAGACGGTGTGTATGAACAACAGTTATGAGAAATTACTTTGCAAGAGAACGCACAGTACAGTTGGCAATTGTAAGGCCTATATATTGTATATTTCAAGGTACACAGCCGTGTACTAAGTGATCAGACGGTGTGTATGAACAACAGTTATGAGAAATTACTTTGCAAGAGAACGCACAGTACAGTTGCCAGTTAAGGCCTATATATTGTATTTTTCAAGGTACACAGCCGTGTACTAAGTGATCAGACGGTGTGTATGAACAACAGTTATGAGAAATTACTTTGCAAGAGAACGCACAGTACAGTTGCCAGTTAAGGCCTATATATTGTATTTTTCAAGGTACACAGCCGTGTACTAAGTGATCAGACGGTGTGTATGAACAACAGTTATGAGAAATTACTTTGCAAGAGAACGCACAGTACAGTTGCCAGTTAAGGCCTATATATTGTATTTTTCAAGGTACACAGCCGTGTACTAAGTGATCAGACGGTGTGTATGAACAACAGTTATGAGAAATTACTTTGCAAGAGAACGCACAGTACAGTTGCCAGTTAAGGCCTATATATTGTATTTTTCAAGGTACACAGCCGTGTACTAAGTGATCAGACGGTGTGTATGAACAACAGTTATGAGAAATTACTTTGCAAGAGAACGCACAGTACAGTTGCCAGTTAAGGCCTATATATTGTATTTTCAAGGTACACAGCCGTGTACTAAGTGATCAGACGGTGTGTATGAACAACAGTTATGAGAAATTACTTTGCAAGAGAACGCACAGTACAGTTGCCAGTTAAGGCCTATATATTGTATTTTTTAAGGTACACAGCCGTGTACTAAGTGATCAGACGGTGTGTATGAACAACAGTTATGAGAAATTACTTTGCAAGAGAACACACAGTACAGTTGCCAGTTATAAGGCCTATATATTGTATTTTTCAAGGTACACAGCCGTGTACTAAGTGATCAGACGGTGTGTATGAACAACAGTTATGAGAAATTACTTTGCAAGAGAACGCACAGTACAGTTGGCAATTGTAAGGCCTATATATTGTATATTTCAAGGTACACAGCCGTGTACTAAGTGATCAGACGGTGTGTATGAACAACAGTTATGAGAAATTACTTTGCAAGAGAACGCACAGTACAGTTGCCAGTTAAGGCCTATATATTGTATTTTTCAAGGTACACAGCCGTGTACTAAGTGATCAGACGGTGTGTATGAACAACAGTTATGAGAAATTACTTTGCAAGAGAACGCACAGTACAGTTGCCAGTTAAGGCCTATATATTGTATTTTTCAAGGTACACAGCCGTGTACTAAGTGATCAGACGGTGTGTATGAACAACAGTTATGAGAAATTACTTTGCAAGAGAACGCACAGTACAGTTGCCAGTTAAGGCCTATATATTGTATTTTTCAAGGTACACAGCCGTGTACTAAGTGATCAGACGGTGTGTATGAACAACAGTTATGAGAAATTACTTTGCAAGAGAACGCACAGTACAGTTGCCAGTTAAGGCCTATATATTGTATTTTTCAAGGTACACAGCCGTGTACTAAGTGATCAGACGGTGTGTATGAACAACAGTTATGAGAAATTACTTTGCAAGAGAACGCACAGTACAGTTGCCAGTTAAGGCCTATATATTGTATTTTTCAAGGTACACAGCCGTGTACTAAGTGATCAGACGGTGTGTATGAACAACAGTTATGAGAAATTACTTTGCAAGAGAACACACAGTACAGTTGCCAGTTATAAGGCCTATATATTGTATTTTTCAAGGTACACAGCCGTGTACTAAGTGATCAGACGGTGTGTATGAACAACAGTTATGAGAAATTACTTTGCAAGAGAACGCACAGTACAGTTGCCATTTAAGGCCTATATATTGTATTTTTCAAGGTACACAGCCGTGTACTAAGTGATCAGACGGTGTGTATGAACACCAGGTATGAGAAATTACTTTGCAAGAGAACGCACAGTACAGTTGGCAATTGTAAGGCCTATATATTGTATATTTCAAGGTACACAGCCGTGTACTAAGTGATCAGACGGTGTGTATGAACACCAGTTATGAGAAATTACTTTGCAAGAGAACGCACAGTACAGTTGCCAGTTAAGGCCTATATATTGTATTTTTCAAGGTACACAGCCGTGTACTAAGTGATCAGACGGTGTGTATGAACAACAGTTATGAGAAATTACTTTGCAAGAGAACGCACAGTACAGTTGCCAGTTATAAGGCCTATATATTGTATTATTCAAGGTACACAGCCGTGTACTAAGTGATCAGACGGTGTGTATGAACACCAGTTATGAGAAATTACTTTGCAAGAGAACGCACAGTACAGTTGCCAGTTAAGGCCTATATATTGTATTTTTCAAGGTACACAGCCGTGTACTAAGTGATCAGATGGTGTGTATGAACAACAGTTATGAGAAATTACTTTGCAAGAGAACGCACAGTACAGTTGCCAGTTAAGGCCTATATATTGTATTTTTCAAGGTACACAGCCGTGTACTAAGTGATCAGACGGTGTGTATGAACACCAGTTATGAGAAATTACTTTGCAAGAGAACGCACAGTACAGTTGCCAGTTATAAGGCCTATATATTGTATTTTTCAAGGTACACAGCAGTAGTGCCAAATATAGTTTGGTATGTAGCAGAGCACCTAATACACCACTAATGCCTCTCTCTGTCCCTACTCCAGCAGCTATCCCTGAATACAGCAGCCGTTCTCTGTAAAGTCTATATTGTAGTAAGCTATCACTGAAGTCCACTGTAGTAGCCCTGATAAGGGCTTTTAATCACGCTCCTGCCTGTCCAACAGCTAAAATCTGTCTCTCCCTTCTCCAGCCTCTGTCCCTGACTAAGTTCACGCAGCATATGCGTACGAGCAGGAAGAGCTGAGTTTTTAATATTCGAGGTCACATGGTTTTTCCAGCCAATGCATGTAGACGCCGTTTTCGCGCTGCCAGCGTGCTCAGCGTGCCTGTCATACCCCCCCTGCATGGTGATTGGTGGAAAAAGAGCGCCAGGGAAGGTGGGAGGGGAAACGAATTCTAGGTGCGCCATCGCCGTTATACTCGAATTAAATCGAGTACGCCGAATATCGTAGTATTCGATCGAATACCAGCTCGATCGAACACTACTCGCTCATCTCTACTGATGAAGTCACTCACTAACATTTGTAAATTAATTACATTCTGAAGGTTAAGCAGGGAGAGAAAAGAAGCACAGAAAAACATTTAAGCAGTTTAATAAAAAATACAAGCACTAACAACCACTTCAGGATAGTTTGTTGACTATAACTGTTCAGATGGTCCATATTTAACTCTACAAGATGTTCCCCCAGAGACAGCATGGTCCTCAGGCAATACTATTTACTGCTCAGGTCCTAACAACAATGTGACTGTGAGGATCTTGAAATCAGTACAATCTGCTGGGTCTTAACAACACCAACTTAACTCTGTAGTGAAGCTTAACATGGTTCACTTTGGACAAATCCAGTAAAATGGTGCTCAGTGCCATTTTACTGCATGAGTTGGCAGGCAAAGCCACTAGGAAGAAAGAAGAAGGATGCTCACAGGAAGTAGGCAGAGGTTTTCACCAATGAGCTCAGAGGCTGAAATCTCATCAGTCAATCAGGGGTGGCAGCAACTATGGAGATGCCTATGCAGAACGAGTATAACATTATTCTGTGTTGAGCTGTTGATGAGGATGGATGGGTCTGTGCAGTGTATACACAGTGAACAGAGGCACAAGCAAGCCTCCCTTGTAGTGTTTAAGGGAAAGTGCAGGGAAAGAAACAACTGATGGACTTTGATCAGGGAAAACTATGTGGAAGTTTGGGGGAGGGGTGAATAGACTGTTTAATACAGCTTCTGCTGTTGAAGCAGCACCTCATTCAAGCAGTCCTGCATTATAAATCCAACTAAATGCAAGAAAAAAATAATAGTTTTTTTTTCATTTGAACAGAGAGACCGCTTTGTTTCTACATAGGCTTATTGCCAGCATAGCACCCCAATAGCATTTTTTCGCTGAGCAATTGCACTTTAAAAAAAAAAATACTTTTTAAAAACATGTTTAGTGATGATTGAGAACCCCGATGCTCAGGTGCTCTGGCCGAATATTAGGTGGTGCTCGAGTGCTCGGCTGAGCACCCGAGTATAATGGAAGTCTATGGGAGAAGATCAGGCACCACCTGCTCTGTAGAGGGGAGGGAGTCTGGTTGATAGTGAAAAGTGAGAAAATAGTGGAAACACCACTGAAATGGTTAGGGAACAGCATGGGGAGGATGTCTGGATGCATCTTGGACACCAAGTCGCTGCTATTACCGATGATGTCCCACTATTACGCCACTTTTACGGAATGACAAAAATACCTGCCCCAAAAAAAACCAAGACAACACCGATTTTAGAGGAAATATTGTTAGGAAACATATATTTACTTGTACGTAAAGCACAAGTAGCAGCATGCTCTCACCCCTAATGTTTTACACTGTCAGATCTGAAGCAGGCACTCGCCCCTAATGTTTTAGATGGTCAGGTCAGCAGCACACCCTCACCCCAAATGTTTTATACTGTCAGATCAGCAGCAGGCACTCGCCCCGAATGTTTTACACGGTCAGCTCAGCAGCAGGCTCTCGACCCTAATGTTTTAGATGGTAAGATCAACAGCAGATCCTCACCCCAAATGTTTTTGAGTGTCAACTTGTCAGGATGAGGACCAGAGTGAAGAAGTAACATAGTAACATAGTAACAGTTTATAAGGCCAAAAAAAGACATCTGTCCATCCACTTCAGCCTGTTATCCTGCAAATTGATCCAGACGAAGGCAAAAAACCCCTGTGTGGTAGAAGACAATATTCCTCACTTTAAGGGAAAAAATTCCTTCCCGAAGAGGAAGAGGAAGTAGTGGACGATGAAATCACTGGCCCAACATGGGAAGGAGGCAAGCTGAGCGAGGACAGCAGTACAGAGGGGGAGGGATGCGCAGCACCGCAACAGGCTGGAAGAGGCGGTGGGGTGGAAAAAGGGAGAAGGCAGGCCACACCAACAAGTGTGGACGATAAAAGAATTGTCATTTGCAACCTGTGCCGTACCAAAATGAGCAGGGGCATGAACACTAGCAACCTGACCCCCACAGCATGATCTTCATGGCAGCAAAGCACCCTAATAGGTGGGCCAAACGCTTGGATCCACAATCGGTGTCTGCGGGTCACACCACTTCCTCCTCTTCCCTGTGTTACGTGCTAGCTAAGACGCAGGCCCAGATACCTCCCCCCTGCACCTGGACCCTCGCAAGCACCCTCAGTGAGCACATCCACTACTATGTCCCAGTGCAGCGTACAGATGTCCATACTACAGGCCTTTGAACGAAAGCGCAAATACCCAGCCACCCACCCACAGGCCATAGCACTAAATGCACACCTTTACAAATTGCTTGCACTGAAAATGTTGCTTGTGGACACTGAGGCTTTTCGCAGTCTGATGGCGGCGGCTGTCCCTCGTTACTCAGTACCTAGCCGCCACTATTTTTGCTGGTGTGCCCTCACCGCCTTACACCAGCATGTGTCCCGTAACATAACCCGTGCCCTGACCAATGCAGTTACTGGGAAGGTCCACTTAATGACTGATACATGGACAAGTGCTTCTGGCCAGGGACGCTACATTTCCCTGATGGCACACTGGGTGAACGTTGTGGAAGCTGGGAGCGAGTCGTACCTTGGGATGGCACAGGTGCTACCGACACAAAGGATTACGAGCCTTACTTCCATCAGGATTTTCGCCACCACCAACATTAGCGGCTGCAACCCCTCCTTCTCCTCTACCACTTCCATCTAGGAATTCTCATCTTGCAGCACCAGTCAGACTTCAGTCAGCAGCAGGAAGCAGTTTAGCACAGCGGTGGGGAAGCTGCAACAGGCTGTGCTGAAACTTATTTGCTTAGGTGACAAACAACACACCGCCACTGTGCTGTGTCAGGTTATAAGGGACCGGGCTGAGCTGTGGATCTCGCCCTCAACCTACAACCAGGTGTGGTTGTGTCTGATAATGGCCTCAACTTGGTGGCGGCTTTGGAGCTCGGCAAGCTTGGAAACTAAGGAAGGTAGATGGACACCTCCTAAAGGATACCATGACTCTAATCCTGATTGACTACAAGTATGAACAGGCCTCAAATGTAGGCGAGTTCATACACAGGAACCTTAACCAAACTGACCCTATAGGACCCTGGAACTAATGACAGGAATGAGTCTACCTGTTCCTCCAACAGGAAGGACGAACAGGAGTCTCCCTCAGGCCAAACAACTGCTTCAACTTAGTGGTTTAGCGGTTTCTCAAAAACTACACTTTTTTTGCCTGAGATGCTGGTGAAGGTGCACATTTACGAAAGTCACCTACAGCTTCCCCCGGTCTGGCAACGCTGCAGCAGCGCTTACACTTGCCAGCTCACTGACTGCTGTGCGACCTGAGCATGCACTGGAACTTTACCTGCTCACCATAAAGACGGACAGCGCTGCATGTGGAAAAAGGTTTTGATAAGCGACCTAGTGTCACAACTAGGAGGAAAACGTTTTGTAAAATGGTAAAGGAGTACCTAGCTGACAATGTCAACATCCTCAGCGATCCCTCTGTGCCTTATAATTATTGGGTGTCTAAGCTGGACACGTGGCACAAACTGGCGCTCTATGCCTTGGACGTGCTGGCCTGCCCTGCCGCCAGCGTTTTTTGAAAATGCTGACGCTAATAAAAAATAACAAGGCCTGGATTGCCCCTGACTTCGCTACCCCACCAGAGGAAAGCGGCTGAACATAAGGGAACTTTAAATGTGACTTTTAAGGTGTATTGAATACACTGTATTTCCATGAACCCCTTCCTCTTCTTGTCCTCTTCCTATATTATATCAAACTGCTTATTAGGCTGCCCTCACCTTTAAATATTTAAGAGGTTCACCAGCAGGCCCTCACCCCTAATTTTTTAACCTAACAAATTAACCTCACTCTGGTCCTCCTCCTGACATGTTGACCTAACAAGAACCTGTCTTGCGCCACCCTCCAAACTGAGACATGACGCTAGGAGTTTTGGATGACTTTGTTTCTTGTGCTCTGCCAGCAGACACTGTTTCACCGCGCCCACCGTGCACCATCAGCAGCACGCCCACTTCCCTGTCCCTTACTGCTTGCCTTGCGCATACTAAATGGTATGTATGCAAGTTTGTCAAAAGTACAGTTGCGCAGAGTTTTTTTAGTGTATGAGCAGAAAAAATTCACTGAATGAGCAAACGTTATGCAGCAGATGCAGCACAGGTAATGTCACATACCTGTGCTTCATGTGCAGTATAACCTTTCTGTATCCTAAATACCTGACATCCAGTGTATTTTTTTCTGCCGTTATTCATATAATGTATAACGTTTGCGCAATCAGTCACAGATGTAGATGTGTAGGGATAGGATTTGGCTAGGCAGGGCTAGTTGTTCTGTTGAAAAGACCCCAAAGTCCTTTTAAGGACTTTTGTTATATCTGGCTGCAATATTGTTATTCTTGATGGTCAAAATTTGCGCAAGTTTGCCTAATCTTAACACCAACTGCGCAGCGTGTGCAGGACAATGTATGTTTCTCCTATATACCTGACAGTTATTGCATTTCTTTCTGCCGCTAATCATGGCAACATTAGTAATTCTGTTATTTGGGATACACAAATGGTAGACAGCAGGCGCTGAAAAGGTGGTGTTAAGGTCAGGCAACCTTGCACAATTTTTAACCCACCACAAAAATAATATATTGCAGCCAGATATAACAATGGACTTTTGTGTCTTTTGAACAGAACAACTAGCCCTGCCTAGCCAAATCATATCCCTACACTATATGTGCCTCCTTGCGCAAATATTATACACAGATGCAAAAGAGGAACCAGGGCCTTAATTAACGGCAAAAAAAATAGCAACGGATGTCAGGTATATTGACTTTTGAAAGGTTCTAATACACACGCTGTGCACGTAGTGGTAGTGTCAGGCACACTTGGGTTCTTTTTGCCCCAAAAGAAAAAAATATGTAGCCAGATTTAACAATCAACTTTTATGTCTTTTGAACAGAACTACCAGCCCTACCTAGCTAAATCCTATCCCTACACTATAAGTCCCTCCTTGTGCAAGTTATACTGCAGACGCGAATGAGGAACTGCGGCCTAAATTAACGGTAGAAAAAATACCAACGGATGTCAGGTATGTAGACTTTTGAAAGGTTCTAATACACACGCTGTGCACGTAGTGGTAGTGTCAGGCATACTTACGTTCTTTTTGCCCCAAAAGAAAAAAAAAGCAGCCAGATATAACAATGGACTTTTATGTCTTTTGAACAGAACTACTAGCCCTACCTAGCTAAATCCTATCCCTACACTATAAGTCTCTCCTTGTGCAAGTTATACTGCAGACGCGAATGAGGAACTGCGGCCTAAATTAACGGTAGAAAAAATACCAACGGATGTCAGGTATGTAGACTTTTGAAGGGCCAGATATAGCCAAATCCTATCCCTACACTATAAGTTCCTCCTTGCCCAAATGTTATACAGCAAGACGCAAAAGAGGTACTGCGGGCTTAACAGCAGAAATAATAGCAAAGGATGTCAGCTATATAGTATACAAAGAGTATCATACAGCATGCAGCAGCTGCACAGGTGGCGTTAATGGCAGGCCACTTAGCGCTATTTTTAACACCCCCAAAATAAATAAGAAATGTTTGCCAGCAAGAATAGCCTTAAAAGGGCTTTTGGGTCTTTTCTGAGCAAATTCTATCCCTGCCTAGTGTTCTTCTGTTCCTACTCTATCTGTCCCTGCTTTCAACAGCTCTCCCTGGCTCGGTATGAGACGGTCACATGTCACCGGGTGCTTTATATCACCCGATGACGCATTCCCGGCCAGTCAATCACTGTAATGCCAGTAGCTAATATAGCTACTGGCATTACAGTGAATGGCAGTACCTTCCCGCACGCTAATTGGCTAATTAGTGTGCGGGGATTCGAGTATGGCGCTCGAGCACACGCAGTGTTCGGTCGAACACCGTGTCGACCCGTGCGCCGGCATGTTCGGCCGAATACTATATTCGGCTTAAAATGTTTGCTCAACACTAAACATGTTACATTATAACAAAGGCATTTTACATCAAAAATGTCATTTTTATACCACTGAAATTAAATGCAAACTATACCATAGACAAAACTATTACCACCTTCCCTGTATCATTATATTGGTGGTGTGGAGAGGGAATATAATCACATTACAAGTTTACAAAGTGTGTCTTAACAATAAAGATGGGTCTTTTTTTAATCTGCATTTTTAAATGCAAATAACCCAGCAAACAGAAATCTTACTCACGTTTCCTGTATATAGGTTGTGTGTGTGTGTGTATTTGTGTTGGGGGGGTGGGGGGAATTGTATTACAAGTTTGCAATATGTGTCTTGACAGTAAAGAAAGGTATTTTTTGAACTTTTAATATCAAATATCACAGTAGACAGAAATATTACCGTCCTTTCCTGCATAATTTTATTGGTGGAAGAGGGTAATAATCACATTACACGTTTGCAACATGTATCTTGGGAATAAAAAAAAGTATTTTTTAAACCTGTGTTTTTAAATGCACATAAAACAGTAGACATAAATCTTACCGACTTTTGCTGCATCTTTACATTGGTGGTGTGAAGGGGGGGGGGGGGGACAATGGCATTACAAGTTTGCAATGTGTGTCAAAACAGTAAAGAAAGGTATTTTTGAACCTGCATGTTAAAAGAACAAATAACACAGTATACAGAAATCTTATCTGTCTTTCCCTCATAGTAATATTGGTGAGTGGTGGAGTGTAATAATTGCAATACAAGAAAGAAACAAAAAAGTTCTTTTTGGAACCTGTGTTTTAAATACAAATAACACAGTAGGCATAAATCCTACTGGCATCAATACTGCAATATTCCTAAAGTAAATTGTCATTAGTAGTATTCAGTGTGTTCGTATGACTTAATTTATAAAAATCAAGAAATTGCATTAGGCCTCATAATAAAATGTCTATTACATGAAAAATTTCAGTGTTTCAGCATTTATTACATTTTTTAGATAAAGATGAGCAATTTCCTAAAATTCATTTCAGGCCTGATTGGGTCAAAATAGCTGTCAGATTTGATTTGATCCAAATAACTCTGATCCAAATCAAAAGTGGGCCTGAAAACTCTTGTATAACACTCTGAGGTCTCCTCGGACGGTATCCAACCTGATGAGTAAACACATTCTAGTTGGTGGTAACAGCCTGTAGAAAAACACAAAATAATGTTTTTTTAATTAAAAAAAGGTCCAAAATTTGTCCCTTTTGTGTAAGATGCCTTCTTCGGTCTCCTATAAAATAATAGCTGCCAATTTGTATACTTCATGTGGGTCGAGTCCCAAAAAATTCTGACTCGTTGGAAACCAAAGTTTTCAGTACACTTTTAAAGAACTTGATTCATTTAGAAACGATTTATTTATCTCTAGTTTTAGACATGATAGCTTGTTTAACTTGTTTTTACAGATGGCTTGTTTAACTTGTACAATAGTTTGGCAAAAAAATAAGCCAATCAATCAATAAATTATATAAAGTTAAACAAAAGCATCTATAAATGCATCAAATGTATTCACTATAATAAATTTAGTGCATCTTCAGATTGTCTAGTCTCTTTGTGTTATATTAGAAAGGACTAGTACTGGATATCTTCCCCATTGTTCTTTAGAAGACACTGTACACAACAGGTCAAAAATGTGCAAAATGTGTAAGATTTTGGAATTTTCTGTCATAAGTAGTTAATGTGTTAATGTGAATTTGTTTACAAATCAATTACTTGACAGTTAGAATATTACATTTTTATTTTATTTTTTACATTTTTGCAATACCTTTTAAATGATAAAGCTTCAACTATGTGAAAATCTGAGATATTGCATTACCTATTTTAACAATATCATATCTTTAAAATGTCCTTTAAAATCATGAATTTTAAAACACAGGCATCCGATTACAATCATTTAAAATTTGCAGACCACTTATGGCAAATAATAGAGTAGTGATTTTGTAGACTTGTTTGCATAAAAAGGCACAAATGACTCCAAAGCTGGCAGAATATTATTATTCATTTCTACATCAAGAAACTCTATTACACTTTTATCATGAAAACTGCTTTCTCTTTGCCATACTGATTTTCAAAACCTTGACACTTGCAATGCTTGTCTACTCTTGAACATTGATTGGCATTTAGAACTTTCATGCATAATGTTAGCACATCCATGTGCCGCAGAATATCAGTGCAAAAGTTGTAGCAAGGAGAATAGTTATTATTATTATTATTATTAGTTATTCTGTTGCATCACAGATGACACAAAGGAAGTAGAGATGAGTGAATCTATTCGCCGATTCGTTGATTCGTATCGAATCTTGGAAATTTTCAGCTGCGAAGCGAATCCGAATATTTGGAGATTCGCTCAGTTAAGATTAGAAAATGTTCCTAAGGCTTTCTACGCATTCACTACGCACTTGTCCGATAAATTGTACGCTAATGCTACGTATAAGTTACTCTGTACGCTGTTGCGTACGAATTCAATTACTTAGTGAACTTTTACTGTTAGTTAGTTATTAGTGCGCAAAAGCCCGGAAAGAAAGCGGTCACCTGACCTAGTGGGCAGGGCTTGCTCTGATTGGCTCAGGCTCAGTAAGCCAGTGATGCATCACTTTTGCTGCGACTGCTGAGATGAGCACAAGCACTGTGTGTGAAGTTCCTAAAGACTGAGACCTGTGTTGTTGAAATTGGGGTGTAATTGTTCAGGGAATCCATATTACACATCAGGGATACTGCAGGGCAAGTGCAGGGCAAGTGCAGGGCCAGTGCAGGGCTAGTAATTAATCAGGCAGGGAGAGAGAGACAGGGAGATAAACAGGGACAAAGACAAAGACCAGCTGCAGGGCCACAAAGTCAAGTGAAAAATGGAATGGATAAGCAAAAGGGGTCCAGTTCCAGCCAGACCTCGAGCTCTAAAAAAAAGGAAAAGGTGGCACAGGGCAGCACTGCCAAAGGACCTGTAGCCGGAGCTTCTACTTGTAGTATTTGCAATACTTGGTCGGTGTTCCACAGGGCTAACCCACCAAGGTGCAAAATTGTAGTGGAGGAGAAAGTGGATGAGGTAGTGGAATTGATGGCACGCTGATCTCAGTTTCAGCCCGATGATCTGCTGTCATCTGCTGATACAATATCCATATGTAGCCAGGGGTCAGACTCAGAGCATTCCTCCTGCTCCACCATTCTTCTCCAGCAATGCCTGTCATTTTAATACGCAATTTGTACGCTCATGCGTACGTGTTCAAAGAAGTTGCGTACCTTTTAAAACTGAACGTTCGTTATTAGTGCATGAATGTTCACAAAACGCCACATAATAATGTATGATTTGTATGCAGATTCCTCGAATAGATTTGTAGAATATACGAATCTTATGTAAAGTTCGACGAATGTTCAGCGAATAAAATTTTGAATGATTCACTGATCTCTAAAATGAGGTATTTTTTGGCGAACATTGCAATCCAGGAACACAAATGTGGCAGTGCATTTGGTGCACACACAGTAGAAGGCTGGAGATCACCAGGAAGATGGGCAATCTTCAAATTAAACTGAAGTTTTTGAGATTAGATGTGTACAAATCGCTCTGAATGGCATCCACCATTTTATTTATCACAATACAGTAGTGAACACAGCAGTGTAGGAAAGATGAAGACAGAGAACAACCTGACCTCAAGCAGAGCCCTGGCCAGCAGGTTTGTTCATAATGCCTTTCAGTTAGCCTAATTTAATTAGGAGGGACAATATAGGCATGTGTCATTCCCTTCTCTCCATTTCATTTTCTGTTCACATAGGCGTATACAGTAAGTGTTCTGCAGGATAAGTTATATTTTTAATGCTACTGTTAAATAAAATTTAAAAAAAATCTTTGAGAAGTGAAATTGAAAAAAATGAAAATTCTGAGTTTTTTTAATGTTTTGTTTCTATGTCGTTCATTGTGTGATAAAATGATATGACAATCATATTCTGTGAGTCAGTATGGTTATGGCAATACCAAATTTATATAGTTTTAATTATGTTTTACTGCTTTAAAAAAAAGCTAAAAACCATTATAACTTTTTACATGCTGTATAAATACTTATTTTTTGCAGGGTAAACTGTAGAATTTAAAGGTACAATTTTGCAGTACATACAACTTTTTAATCACTTTTGTACAATTTGTTTCGGGGGATACAATGTGGCCAAAAAATGGTGAAGCATGTACTTCCGTTAGGTCATACAAAATGCAGGAAAATATTTTTATATCTTAATAGTTCAGACATTTTTGGATGTAACCTGTTAAGTTTGCTTTGTTTATTGTTTATATGTAAAACTGAAAAAGGTGGATGATTTGAATTTTTACATTATGTTTATTTTTTTTACCGTAATTTTTTGTCCCCTTAGGGCACTAAAATATGCGATCTTCTGATGACTTGATCCATAGACCAAAATAGAATAGTATTAAGTAGTGTTGAGCGAGAATGCTCGGGTCCCCTAGACGGATCCGTCATGACCCCAATGCAAGTCAATGGGGACGGATCCATTTGATGTGATACAATAGTAAACGGATCAGTCCTCCATTGACTTTCAATGGAGTTCATGACTAGAGATGAGTGAGCATACTCGTCCGAGCATTAGAGTACTCATAAGTGCTCGCTACTCGGACGAGTATCTCGCCATGCTCGAGGAAATGGCATCTCCCGCATTTTGAATTTTTGGCGCCTATAAACTCAGCCAATCACAAGCCAGGAGACTCTGCGGTACAACCAGCATCACGTGCGGCCCTTACATGTCGATAGCAGGGGTTGGCTGGCCTGATCAGGTGACCCTGGAATATACTAGTGACTGCCCTCGGTGCTCGGCTCAGTCGCTGCCTGGATGCCGTTAGGGACAGATCTGCAGTGTGATACAGGGAGAGTGTTAGGGTGTTCTACTAGATTTGTGTTAAGCAGGAGTGATTCTAAAAGAACCCAACAGCCCTTGTTAGGGCTACAAGACCCTTTTTTTAATCTGCTTGTGGCTGGGCTTGCTGGCACTAGTAGTGCAGCTACCACCATATTTGCAGCATTTTGCAGGGAGACTGGAAAAAGTTTATTTTTTGGCTCTCTCTCGCTTTTGACACACATCCATTTCAAACAGCTAAGTGGGACAATTTTTTATGTTTCATTGAAATAGGCACAGTCTGCAGAAGATTTTTTTTCTGTCTAACTGATAGATAGTGGAAGTCACAGTACAAAATCCTTTTGTTTGCTCTCAGTGATACAAATCCATTTCATACAGCTGTGTGGAACCATTCTGTGTGTCACAGTTCAGCTGTCCAGTCACCACAAACCACAATCCGTATTTTCTGTCCAGGTGACCCATACTGTACGTCACGTAATCAAATACGATCTTTTGCTCTCACTGATACAGCTACATTAGAAAAATCTGAGTGCGACATTTGTCTGGGTTGCAGTGAAAATAGCCACAGTCAGCACGGTCTGAGTTTGCTCTCTGATATATTCTGCACGTCACGTTAAAAAAAAAAAAAAAAAAAAAACCTCTGTTTTTTTTAAAATCTCAGTGATACAAATCCATTTCATACACCTGTGTGGAACCATTCTGTGTGTCACAGTTCAGCTGTCCAGTCACTACAAACCACAATCCGTATTTTCTGTCCAGGTGACCCATACTGTACATCACGTAATACAATACGGTCTTTTGCTCTCACTGATACAGCTACATTAGAAAAATCTCTGTGCAACATTTGTCTGGGTTGCACTTAAGCAGACCAAGTCCGCCTAATCTAATAGTTTCAGTGTAATTGCTCCATACTGCACGGTACATAATAAAATACGTAATTTTGCTCTAACTTATCCACCTATATATTAACTTGTTCAGATTGAACAAGTTTGTGGGTTTCAGTACAGGAGGCCCATTTTTTTTTTGGTATATATACTACACTTATATACAGAAAATGTTGAACCCCTGGGCTAAGGGTCGAAGACGAGGGCGTGGGCAGTGAATTACTGCAGGGGGCAGAGGCCGTGGTCCTTGGCAGGGTGAGACAGTACCTGCTGATGAGGGAGCAGGCGAACGCCGCAGAGCTACACTCCCTAGCTTCATATCTCAACTTACAGGGACACGTGGTAGAGCACTGTTGAAACCACAACAGTGCAAACAGGTGATGTCGTGGATTGCGGACAATGCTTCAAGCAATTTGTCCACCAGTCAGTCTTCCACGCAGTTCACCCATGTTATACAAGGTTAGTTGGGGGAAAAATCAAGAACAACATTAGAAAATATTATTTCACTGAAAGAGTAGTAGAAGCTTGGAACAAACTTCCAGCAGAGGTGGTTGATAAATCCACAGTAACTGAATTTAAACATGCCTGGGATAAACATGTATCTATCCTAAGATAAAAACAAAAGGATAATAAAAGGGCAGACTAGATGGACCAGGTGGTCTTTTTCTGCCGTCAATTTTCTATGTTTCTATGTTTCAAGGGAGCACAACTCTGGCTCCTCCACCTCAACCTCCTTCCCCCCAGTCTGCCCCCTCCCAGGAAAATTTGGAAAGGCATACTCTGAGGAACTGTTTTCTGAACCCTTCCCAGAGTCACAAACCACTTCTCAGGTTGCTGCTGACCTCGTTCCCGATGCCCAAGTTTTCTAACTGTCGCAGTCTGTGGGTGATGACATTGTTGACTTAGTGGAAGAAGTGTGTAAAGAGGTGTCGGACGATGAGGAGATACGGTTGTCAGACAGTGGTGAAGTTGTTGTCAGGGCAGGAAGTCCGAGGGGGGAGCAGACTGAGGAATCGGAGGATGATGAGGTGACTGACCCAAGCTGGGTTGATAAGCCGAGTGAAGACAGTGCTTCTGAGGCGGAGGCGAGTGCTGCACCAGTACAGGTTGGAAGAGGCAGTGGTGTGGCCAGAGGGAGAAGCAGGGCCAGAGCTGGTGCATCAGCAGCAACTGTTTTACGTAGTGAAGCTCCCGTGGCGAGGCCTAGATGTTCGCAAGTCTGGAGGTTCTTTAAAGAAATTGAGGATGACCGACGGACTGTGGTGTGGAACCTGTGCCACACCAGGATCAGCAGGGGTGCCACCACTACTAGCCTAACCACCACCAGCATGCGCAGGCATATGAGTGCTAAACACTCCACTCAAAGGAACCAAGGCCGTTCACCTCCTGCGGGTCCCACCACTGCTCCTTCCCCTGTGTGACTCGCTGCCTCTGCTAGTCTCGCCGGAAAACCACACCTTCGCCTCCACGATCCTCCACAGCGTCCACCAATGTGTCCCTGCGCAGCGTTCAGCTGTCTTTACAGCAGACGCTGGAGCGCAAGAGGAAATACAGTTCCACCCACCCACATGCCCAAGCCCTCAACGTCCACATCTCCAAATTGCTGAGCCTGGAGATTCTGCCCTATAGACTGGTAGAGACCGAGGCCTTTCACAACCTCATGGCGGTGGCTGCCCCTCGGTATTCGGTTCCCAGCCGCCACTATTTTTCCCGATTGCCGTCCCAGCCCTACACCAGCACGTGTCACAGAACATCATCCGTGCCCTGACCAACGCTGTTTCTGAGAAGGTCCACCTAACCACGGACACGTGGACAAGTGCTGCCGGGCAGGGACACTATATATCACTGACGGCACATTGGGTTAACTTGGTGGAGGCTGGGACCGAGTCTGACCCTGGGGCCGCTCATGTACTGCCCACACTGAGGATTGCGGGGCCTACCTCGGTCACGGTCTCTCAGACGTACTATGCCTCCTACTCTGACCCCTCCTCCTCCCCCGAATTACCATCCGTGGGCACGGCGCCTTCAGTCGGTAGCTCTAGGCGCAGCAGTGCCGTGGCTAAGAGCCAGCAGGCGGTGCTCAAACTGCTGAGCTTAGGTGACAAAAGGCACACCGCCCAAGAACTATTACAGGGCATCACGGCGCAGACTGATTTGTGGCTGGCACCGCTGAACCTCAAGCCAGGCATGGCTGTGTGTGACAACGGGCGTAACCTGGTGGCGGCTCTACAACTCGGCAGACTGACACATGTGCCATGTCTGGCCCACGTGTCCAATCTCATAGTTCAGCGGTTCCTCAAGACATACCCCAATCTGTCTGATTTGCTCACCAAGATGCGCCGCATCTGTGCGCATTTCCGCAAGTCGAACACAGATGCTGCCACTCTCAGACTGTTGTGCAACGTGCCCACAAGATGGAATTCGACATTAAACATGTTATCCACAGTTTACCAGCAGCACAGAGCAATTGTAGACTGCCAGATGTCAACTTCCACCAGAACTGGTAGTCAGGTCAGTCAGCTTCCTCAAGTCTACAATGAGGAGTGGACGTAGATGTTTGATATCTGTCAGGTGTTGAGCAACTTTGAGGAGTCAACACAGATGGTCAGCGGCGATGCCGCCATTATCAGCCTCACCATCCCGCTGCTTTGCCTGTTGAAAAACTCACTGCTCAGCATGAAGTCAGAAGCTTTGCGCTTGTCACAGGAGATGGGGAAGAAGATACGACACTTGATAGCCAGAGCACCCTCCGGACTGTTTCTCAGCGCGTATTGGAGGAGGGGGATGAGGATGAGGAGGAAGAGGAGGAGAATGTTGGCGAGACAGAAGAGGGTACCAATGCTCAGTCCTTCTTAACTCTTGAGCGTGTATGGGCTGAAGAGGAGGAGGAAATGGAGAGTCAGGCCAGTGAGGAGAGGGAATTCTTGCGTGTTGGGACTCTGGCGCACATGGCAGACTTCATGTTAGGCTGCCTATCTCGTGACCCTCGCGTTAGAAGCATTTTTTCAAACACCGATTACTGGGTGTTCATTCTCCTGGACCCATGGTACAAGCAGAACCTTTCCACTCTCATCCCTGTAGAGGAAAGGAGTATGAGAGTGAATCAATATCAACAGGCCCTGGTGCACAAGCTGAAACAGTCCTGCCCATCTGACACCGATAGCGGCAGAGGGCGTGCTTCTGTGGGCCAAGTAGCGGGGGAGAGTAGGCGAGCAGGCAGCTTGTCCAGCACTGGCAGGGGAACGCTCTACAAGGCTTTTGCCAGTTTTATGTCACCCCAGCAAGACACTGCCACCTGTCCCCAGTCTAGGCAGAGTAGGGGTGCGCTTTACAGAAAGATGGTGAGGAAGAACCTAGCTGACCATACCAACGTCCGGACCGATCACTCTGCTCCATACAACTACTGGGTTTCAAAGCTGGACACGTGGCCTGAACTGGCGCTGTACGCCTTGGAGGTGCTGGCCTGCCCTGCTGCTAGCGTGTTGTCAGAGCGGGTTTTCAGTGCAGCTGGTGGCATCATCACCGATAAGCGTACACGCCAACTGACAGCGCTGACAGGCTGACGCTTATTAAAATGAACAAAGCCTGGATTTCACCGGAATTCAAATCTCCTCCGGGGGAAAGCAGCTAAAGGTTAACATTTCTTATGTATCCGATTCCTCTTCTCTACTCCTCCTACTCCTCTTCCTCCTTGACCCAAAACACAATTTTTTAGAGGGCCAACTGGCACTCTTTTACAACAATTTTTCCGGAGGGCCACCTACAGGCCCTTTCTCCAAACAATTTTTCCAGAGGGCCACCTACAGGCCCTCTCTCTAAACAATTTTTCAGGAGGGCCACCTACAGGCCCTCTCTCCAAACAATTTTTCCACAGTGTCAACTACAGACACTGTAAAACAATGTTTCAGGAGCGTCAAACAGACAGTCCAAAACAATTTTTCAGGAGGCGCAAATACCGACATTTAAAAAAATTTTTTTTTGCTGAGGGTCGACTTTATGTACTCTGAAAAGAAAAAAATTTTTGGAGGCTCAACAAAAGCCATTTCAGTGCATTCTCAGTCGGGCAAAGTCATTGGTGGTGTAACCGCCATGCTGTGTCAGGCTAAATTTTTGGGTGCTTCACCAGCTACCACATACTAACTCAGTCACTTGTTGGTGTCACCGCCATGCTGTGTCAGGCTTATGTCTGCATTGTGTGGCTGGGGATAGGAGAGCAGTGCCAGCATGGGCATTGGTGATGGACCTTCGTTGCACCTAGTTGGGTGCTTTCCTAACATGTGATGGGCATGTGCCTCGCCTTTCTTCGTCTGGGTGAGCACAATTGCCATGAGGGTAACCACCAGGCTGTTGCAGGAGAATTTGGGGTAATGGTGGGATTAGGCAACCTCAGAGGCATCCATGCATGCTGCCCTTGCTGTTTCCTGTCCATTTCCGTGGTGTTTCCATCATTTTCTGATGTTTCCCGGTTTCCACCCAGCCTTCCCTAGGCAGAGCCTTGGTCCCTTGCAAAAAATGCTCGAGTCTCCCATTGACTTCAATGGGGTTCGTTACTCGAAACGAGCACCCGAGTATCCGGAAAAGTTCATCTCGAATAACGAGCACCCGAGCATTTTAGTGCTCGTTCATCTCTATTCATGACGGATCCGTCACCTATCACATTTTTTTTTTTCATTGAAGAATTCAAGGTGTAATTTTTTTCATTCACCAGCAGAGGGCGCAATGTAATGAGGCTCCACTGCTGAGGAGAAGAAGCCTGAGAAGGAGGAGGTAAGTGGCCTGTGTTTGGTTGGGTTTTTTTTTGTTTGTTTGTTTTCTGTTTTTCAGGATCGTGAATGCTGAGAACTACGTCGGATTCGGTGGATTACATCGGTCCAACTTTTTTATTTTTTAAATAAAATGGTCAAACAGGGGTCTGGGGGAGTATTTATTTCAATAAAATATTTTATAAGTGTGTGTGTGTGTTTTTACAACATTGCAATTTTAGTAATCACGGCTATCTACAGACGGCCCTGATTACTAATACTGGGCTTAGTGCTTGCCAGTATGGCCAGCACTAACCCTAACATCTATTACTGCCGCACCCATTGCCACCAGGGGTGTTGGGAAGAGCCAGATACCCGCAGGACCAGACCTTCTAAATCGAGGGTCCGGTTCTGGGGCGGCTGCAGGCTGGTACCATTAGGCTGGGAAGGGCCAATAACTGTGTCCCTTCCCACTGCTGGTTGTATCTGACTGGAGAAGGAAAAAAGGGGGGACCCCACGCCATTTTTTAAAATTATTTAGTTATTTTTGAAAAAAAAAGCGTGGGGTCCCCCCTTTTTTCCTTCTCCAGCCAGAAGAAGGAAAATTTATTTTTAATTATGGGCACTTGTGTAAACCAGGCACCCCCCACTCTTCCGAGCGGCGGGTGCCTGGTTTACTGGCATAGACTTCAGTTATGCTCGGGTGCTCGGCCGAGCACTCGAGCACCCCTGAGTGCTCGGCCAGAGCACCCGAGCGTACAAGCACCGCCGTGCTCGATCATCACTACTATTAAGTATCTCTCCTTGAGAAGCTGTCCCTCACGTATGGCTTTTCAGGCAGTTTCCCAAGGCTATCATAGCAACCAATCAGAGCCCTCTTCTTACACCGTACCATGACATAACTGGGTTGAAGGGTTAAAATAAATTTGCATTTCACTCTGTATTTAGTATAACAGAAATTTACCCTGTATGGAAAAGTATTGAATTAAAATTTCCCTCAGATTACACTTCTCAATATCAAATGCCACCTCCCTAGGTTTTTATACGCTATCTCTTTCTACTGATATTGTGATACTCCCTGGTCTTTTTTTTTTTTTTTTTTTGCATTTTAGTTATATTATTTTATTGCTTTTAAAGGGGATCTGTCATCAGATACCATAAAGTAAAGTCATCTGCCATGGGAGATACTCTTCTTACAATATTCTAATGCTCTTGGTCTGATCTCCATATGTACCCCCAATATGGAGAATTCTGCCTTTTTTTAATGCAAATTATTTAATGGGTGCAATGAGGATATTGCTTCTACCTCTTTGGTTGACTGAGACAGGCCATGAAGACATACTCATGCCTTGCTCTGAAGTCTCGTGGCAGTGCATTTGGTGCACACACAGTACAGGGCTGGAGATAACCAAGCAGATGGGCAATCTTCAAATGAAACTAAAGTTTTTGAGATTACATTTGTACAAATCATTCTAAATGGCACCCACCATTTT
The DNA here is from genome assembly GCA_900303285.1 of Rhinella marina. Lineage (NCBI taxonomy): Eukaryota > Metazoa > Chordata > Amphibia > Anura > Bufonidae > Rhinella > Rhinella marina. Next base: position 26,381 of record ONZH01028714.1, read on the forward strand.
ATTGATCACAAAGCAGTAGTGAACATAGCAGGGCAGGAAAGATAAAGACAGAAAATAATCTGACCCCAGGCAGAGCCCTGGCCAGCAGGTTTGTTCATAATGACTTTCAGTCAGCCTCATTTAATTAGGAGGGACAATATCGGCATGTGTCATAGACACTAGGATCAAATAAGAAAATTATATCAATCAGAGCTTGGACATTGTTGAAGAAAAATGTATCTGCCACACGTAAAGCAAAAAAAAAGACAGTTATCTTTAGACACACAATCAATAGAGCAAGTTTTGAAACTATTTAGGCAGTTAGTTGTATACAGTAAATTGATTTAATTCATTGAGAAAGAATGGGGGGGTGTAGCTAGAGACAGGCCATTTACTGTACTGTATGTTACTTTGCTGCAACCAGTCATTGAAAATCCTGGGCTTGAGTTGCTATTTATATCTAAAGTACTCCTTTTTTTTCTAATTTACAGCCAATTTTTTTTTTTAATCATATGTACCGATTGTCCAATTGCTCATTTTTCTTTTAAAAAAACTGTTGGTAAATTTCTTCAATTATAAGTACACTAAACCTGACTGGACCTATAAGTATCATACAACTTCATGTTCAGTGTATATTTTTGGTTCAGACTGTGTCTATTTGTGCATTTATTTTTGAAGAACCTTTTCCAAAGTTTCTTCAATTAACAATCAAGTATACAAAACCTGACAGAACATACTGTGTAGCATCAGGGTCAGCAAATATTTTTGCAATAGGCTGTACCTGATTGCTCATTTGTGGAAAATATAACATTTTTAAAGATTAATCAGGCATAATTCTGTGAAAATTTGCACACTTATCTGGCTGATGCCAATGAATAGATCTGTCATGGCAGTGGCTATTTATTACTAACCCAATGATGCCACTGCTGATGTCTGCCTGTCTATCATGATCCATACTGTACTGCTGCAGCAGCTACTACTGCCTCTACTACCACTACTACTACACCTACATCTCCTGTTCCGCAGATTCCATAATGACATTGTTATTACTGCCACTACTACTGCTCCTATACAATTACATATCTTCTGTCTTGTCCATAAGGTTCCATACTGTACT
>ONZH01028715.1:0-20319 GCA_900303285.1 Rhinella marina
TCAGTTACATTCACTCCAGTCCAGTGAACAAGTCTGTGCTCTGCGGTACACCAACCGCAGTCTAGTGAATACGGTTTTGCTATCACTTACATTCACTCCAGTGTAGGGAATCAGTGTGTCCTCTCAGTTACATTCACTCCAGGCCAGTGAAAAAGTCTGTGTTCTGTGGTACACCAACCGCAGTCAAGTGAACAAGTCTGTGCTCTGCGGTACACCAACCGCAGTCTAGTGAATACGGTGTGGTGATGTGTACTGGAAAGCTGGAAGGGGTGTATATCTCACTCAGGTTCCTCAACTGGGTGAGATAAATAAAATCCAGGTAGACTGTGCTGGCTTCAGCAAACTTAGTTGCTGGAGCTATTTTGATAGTAATAGCTGGGCTGGATTTTATTTGGGTTGGGAAGGTAGGTCGGCAGTGGGACCTTTCCAACCCACCCAATTCCAGGGCATGTCTTTTCTCTGGCCTGAGGAGATCCCAGGTGAGGCCAGCTGGTGTAATCTGGGAGGAATAAGTAATCCTCCAGTGTGTCAGTCTGGGGAGAGGCACTGACCCTGAGAGAGGGTGAAGCCAGTGAGGCTTGTGTGGTCTCAGCCAGGCGGGCTGAAGGGGACCACGGGCTACGTATAGCCGCATCTCTCCCGAGACTGAATTTGTGTGGAGGTCACGGCCAGGAAGCGGCTGACCCCGACGGCTGAGGGAAGCCGCAACAAAAGCTGCTTGTGAACAGCGTCTTATTAAAGGTGAGATAGGGAAACCTATGTCTAGCCAGAGCCTAGCCGGGCAGGTATTTTGGTTTATGATTTGTTTTGTGTTGAGTGCTGGTACCAATAAAATAGAGTTGGACCTGGAAAACCTCGCATTTATGAAGAAATTGTGTGATGTGACCCCCTGAGTGTGTACGATCCCTTACATATGGTGGAGGATGCGGGCATGTTGTTGCCAAAAAGGGCATGTCGATGCGGGCCAGTGTCCATGCTGAAAAGTGCAACAGCTGGTTGCTAGGGGCAACGGCATGGAAAAGAGCAGGTGCAGCTAAAAGTGTTGCTGCGAACCTGTGTTAAAGGGCCGGAGGCCTGGTGTTAGAAAAGATGCAGCTGTTAATCTGCTGAACTGGACATTTGTTTTGCTGTGTTGCAAGTGAAACTTGCTGAAATTTAAAGGGCCAGTGGCCCCAGAAAAAAAAAAAAAAACTGCCCTGTTGAAAATTTAGTTGTTTTGTTGGAGGACGTCTGGTGCCATGGATCAGTTCGTAAGCCGGCTGTTGCAGATGTACCTGGAGCCGGTCTATGCCACAATGGATGACTGTGAGATCTGGAGACCAGATAAAGACATTGAAAGGTTCTGTGACTTGGTAATTGGAGGGATGCCGCTAACGGTTACACTAGATTCCCGCCAACAAGTGTCCCGGGTTATGCCCGAGATTCTGGTCCTTCTAGACAGGGGGCCAGAGACCGAGACCACAGTGTCTCTAACCTTTGAAAAGGACTATAGTTCTTGTCAGTGGAAGCTGTTAAAATGTAAGACCCTGGAGGGGGAGTTCGTGCTGGGCACAGACTTTCCATGGTTTTGGCAGCTGTGGAATGGCGAAAGTTCTTTGAATGGTGCGGCAGGAGAACCTGAGGGACAAGTCGACAACCAAAGCGTCTCCCATAGCAACCACTGGTTTGAGGAGCTGATAGCTGATCCTGTGACCAGGAACCAGGGGCTGGAGGTTCCCAAGATCCCGAGAAAGGAGGAGGACGTCAGTGGAGTTGTCTCTGGAGAGCAAGTGCCCTCGACTAATGGATGTGTCGACACTGTGACAGCAGCTGGTAAGACTGTTCCTGTTTGTGCATGTGCCATAGACAATGTGATAAAGAGAGAGGCTCTGGAGGTTGGGCCTGGTGCTGGTCGGTGCCCTGGTGCCTCAGAAGCCGTGGACTATGGTGAGAGTCGGCGGCAGTTGCTACCTGCCGAGCCGGAATGTGTCGCGATCTCGGGACTAGAGACTGCGACAAAAATATGTGATATTGTGGTAAATAGTCCGGTCCAAGCGTTGCAGGATGCAAGAAGCCAGGTGAGCCTGGTACATAGCAGCTTGGCTGCTGGGGACTATGTGTTGGACAAACACGTGAGTGTGATGAACATTCATGGGAATAGCAGAGACTATCCTGTGGCTATCGCGGAGTGCGAGACTCCAGTGGGAACTGGGACTTATGAATTGGGTGTTGCCAATAGGCTCATGCATGATGTAATGTTGGGCTATGATTTTCCCTTGTTCTGGGAGTTGGGGGGGAAATGGAGACACTTCTGCAGAAAGTGGTGAAACTCCTGCAGAACCTGTACCTGTCCCTTTAAATGAAGGTGTAAGGGAGATGCACATTGAACACAATGGTTTAGGTGAAATGACCATTGAAAGCAATGGTGCAGATGAGGTACAGAATGAAAATGTGATATTATTTGAAATGCATAATGAAAATGTGGGGTCATGTGAAATGTGTGATGATGATACTGATGATGACACCCCTTTTCCTTTGCAGGTGGTGATTGGGGGAAAAGCTCCCCCTGTTGGTAAAAATGTATGTGACCTGGGAATGCTGATTGATAAGGTTGATAGCACAGAGCTGAGGGAGCCCACCGTGGTAAATGTGCAAGAAAGTGTGGCAGAGCTAGAAGGTGTACCACACGAACCAGAACCAGGTGCAGTTCAGCAGTTCCCACTGTGTTCTATGGTTACTGAGCTTGGATGCAGTTTTCATGAAGGTGTTGTAAATGTAAACCATTTAGGTGCAAGGGAGCCTGAGTGGGTTCAGAACATGAACCTGGATACTGTAGGAATTGTCCCATTTGTGCCCCTAGAGGTCAGGAATGAGACTGACAAAAGTGGTATAGCAAATGAGTATGCTGTGACTGATGGCAGCTCCAAGAGTGGGGTTGCCCTGTTAGCTTCTCAGGAAACTGGTGTGGTTGCTGGTAGCAACCAGGTGTCAGTGGTCAGTAATAACCTGGAGAATAACACCACTAAGACAGATGTCTATGGTAGACAAGGGGGTGTAGTAGAAGTGCCTGACCGACTGCTGGAAGAACAGTGTAGCAGCAAACATGAGGATGACTTCTCTCTCTCTACACAGACCCTAGATGTGCTAGAAAAGACACTAGATGACTTCTTAGAGCGAATAGGGAAGTTTTCGCAAGATCTACTGCCTGTTGTCAAGGAGAAGTCCGCGGTTAAGGCGCTCGAGTCTAAGGTCGCGCAATTAGAAGAAGAACTCGGAGCAAAAACGGAGAACCTGCAGCAGGAGGACGCCAAACACCTGTCTCAGCTGGAAAGGACCGGCAGCAGTAAAGCGAAGGAGCTCGGCGCCCTGTCCAAAGAGCTTTCTGAGGAGAAACAGGAAACTGCCGACTTAGAGGCCGCCTTAAAACATCTGGAAGAAGAGACGGTCTTGGCTTTGGAGTCGAAAATAAATGCAATGCGTGGAACTGTCAGAGAAGGCGAACGCACCGTCCAGAAGCTGTCTGCAGAGCTGGAGCAGGTGAGCAAAGAGCTTAAAGAGTCTCAGGTGAAGCATCAGCAGAAGCTCGCCCAGAGAGAAGAGGAGGTTCGTCGTCTGGCGAGGGAGAATTGGTCTGGAAGCGGTGATGCTGCAGGGCTAGCCAAGGTAGAGAAGATGGAAGAAGTTCCTGCTGAACAAACTGAGGCTGATGTGGATGCAGAGGCCAAGAGACTCATGGCCATGAGTAGCCAGGACCTGGTTGGGAAAGACGTCTGCTCCATTGTCAACACTTTCCAGGATGCCAACAGCCTTCTGGGGAAGAATTCCGGGGAGATGCCCGACCAGTGTACAGATGCTGTCTACTACTCTAGCATGGCTCCGCTGGAGCCTAGACGAATGGAGACCCAAGTCCTGGGTAAACTGCTGGAAGAATTGCCAGAAGTTGAAAAGTCAGATATGGGCTCCCATATCCCTAGTGCCTCCAACCTTGATGAGAATGGGGAGGAGTTAAAAGTGCTGGTATATGGTGCCATGTCCGAGAGGGATGAGAAGGCTGGAGAAGCTAAAGCCGATGAGTGGAAGAAGTTCTCAGACGCTGCAGAGGTCACAGGGGCAGAAGAAGAGTCGGCCAAAGTGGAAGAAGCCACTGAAGAAGCAGAGGACTCTGAAACGGCCGCCAAACCTAAGGAGAACAGTACTGAAGAAAAGAGCGAGCACAGAAATAGAGCTTCTGATCGTTCCAGAACAAGCAGAGTCAAGCGTGTGCGGCTGAAGAGACGCCGCAAAGCAAACAAAGTGGCTGGAAGCATCCACGGGTGGGAGCTACTGTGCAAACAGCTCAGTCAAGGGCTGGAGCAGTCCCGGAAAGGGCAAGAGCCAAATAAACCAATAGAACGAGATAAAAAGGTTCAGGAGCGTTTCATCACCCGTAAGAGAATAGAAAGAGTGGGTCCTGATATCAGTTGGGGGTGGGACTCCCTCAGATACTACCTATGGGATAGGAAGTTGGTGCTGATAACAAACCAAATCCTGCTGGCCTGGATATGGCAAAATAGAGGGAAAGCATGTGTTCACCCCCACAGGTTTGAAACAGAGGGGGGGGATATGTGGTGATGTGTACTGGAAAGCTGGAAGGGGTGTATATCTCACTCAGGTTCCTCAACTGGGTGAGATAAATAAAATCCAGGTAGACTGTGCTGGCTTCAGCAAACTTAGTTGCTGGAGCTATTTTGATAGTAATAGCTGGGCTGGATTTTATTTGGGTTGGGAAGGTAGGTCGGCAGTGGGACCTTTCCAACCCACCCAATTCCAGGGCATGTCTTTTCTCTGGCCTGAGGAGATCCCAGGTGAGGCCAGCTGGTGTAATCTGGGAGGAATAAGTAATCCTCCAGTGTGTCAGTCTGGGGAGAGGCACTGACCCTGAGAGAGGGTGAAGCCAGTGAGGCTTGTGTGGTCTCAGCCAGGCGGGCTGAAGGGGACCACGGGCTACGTATAGCCGCATCTCTCCCGAGACTGAATTTGTGTGGAGGTCACGGCCAGGAAGCGGCTGACCCCGACGGCTGAGGGAAGCCGCAACAAAAGCTGCTTGTGAACAGCGTCTTATTAAAGGTGAGATAGGGAAACCTATGTCTAGCCAGAGCCTAGCCGGGCAGGTATTTTGGTTTATGATTTGTTTTGTGTTGAGTGCTGGTACCAATAAAATAGAGTTGGACCTGGAAAACCTCGCATTTATGAAGAAATTGTGTGATGTGACCCCCTGAGTGTGTACGATCCCTTACAACGGTTTTACTATCACTTACATTCACTCCAGTGTAGGGAATCAGTGTGTCCTCTCAGTTACATTCACTCCAGTCTAGTGAACAAGTCTGTGTTCTGCGGTACACCAACCATACTCTCATGAATACGGTTTTGCTATCACTTACATTCACTCCAGTCCAGCGAATCTGTGTGTCCTTTCAGTTACATTCACTCCAGTCCAGTGAACAAGTCTGTGCTCTGCGGTACACCAACCGCAGTCTAGTGAATACGGTTTTGCTATCACTTACATTCACTCCAGTCTAAGGAATCAGTGTGTCCTCTTAGTTACATTCACTCCAGTCCAGTGAACAAGTCTGTGTTCTGTGGTACACCAACCGCAGTCTAGTGAATACGGTTTTGCTATCACTTACATTCACTCCAGTCTAGGGAATCAGTGTGTCCTCTCAGTTACATTCACTCCAGTTCAGTGATCAAGTCTGTGTTCTGTGGTACACCAACCGCAGTCTAGTGAATACGGTTTTGCTATCACTTACATTTACTCCAGTCTAGGGAATCAGTGTGTCCTCTCAGTTACATTCACTCCAGTCCAGTGAACAAGTATGTGCTCTGCGGTACACCAACCGTAGTCTAGTGAATACGGTTTTGCTATCACTTACATTCACTACAGTGTAGGGAATCAGTGTGTCCTCTCAGTTACATTCACTCCAGTCCAGTGAACAAGTCTGTGTTCTGCGGTACACCAACCGTAGTCTAGTGAATACGGTTTTGCTATCACTTACATTCACTCCAGTGTAGACTGAAGCGACACACACATCTCACACACTCTAGGGGCTCTCTATCTAACAAATAAATGGACGGAAACTTTCTTTGTGGTAAAAATGGGGGGCCACAGCTTTATTACAAAGATAGGAGGACCTTGTCTATCCTTAAACCACAAACTCTGTCTTCGTCACCTCATATGCCTGGTCACTGCGGATGCAGTGAGCATGTCTTTGCAGAAACCTCAGGTGACTGCCACTTCTCGATCTTCTTCTTAGACAAGGCCCTCCCTCCGCCACCGGAGCCGGGTGTAAGCCTACACCGAGCTCTGACCCCCTCCCCCAACAGAATGAAGAGGGCTCTGTCGATGGCATCCTGCAACCCCGATAAAAATATGTCCAGACCAATGTCATTAAGGTGTACCCCGTCTGGTAACATCAAATTACGATTTTCACCTTCTAACTGCAGATGACGAACCACAACTCCACTTTTGGACCTAATGTGTCTGGACACCCGCATGTTAAGCAAGCGGTGTGCCCTCTCTATGCCCTCGTTGTTCCTTGCACCACTCTACAATACGCGGGGAACAATCTCAGACCACACCATAACTAAATCGTTAAAGAAGGCCAGGAAACTGTCAAAGTATGACCGCATCACTGAGATAAGCTCTAAAATTCTGACTGAGCATAGATCATTGCCGCCTGCATGGATAACCAGCACTGTTGGACCGCGTGATTCTCTGCCAATCATTACCACCTCCGGCAGAACCTGTAGCCATTTAAGACCTCGAACACCTCTCCATGACACGTCAGCCTGCAGACCTCCCGGGCGGTATGATGCCCTTTGCGCAGCCCAGTAAATATATGAATGGCCGATTAACCACACAACCGGCCTTTAAAACCTAGAAAGAAAAACAGACAACCATTAAACAGTCAATAAATCAGGCCTTATATACCTGCAAAAACAATCAGATTCCATCTCCCAAGTCTCTTAACTTTCGCTTCCGTCATACCCGCTGCATCCGCCACTGTAGCGGCGCCGATGCGGAACGAATGCGTGCCGAATTCGGACGGGGACAAACCTGCCTTAGCAATACAGTGTTTGAATATTGATGTAAATTGATACTTAGTAAGAGGAGAACCATCAGCATGAACTAAGTAACTAGAAGCCCGCGGACGGATGTCTGAAAATGATTTAGTGACCCGCACCGGGCAAAATACACTATCAATACTTGAAATAGATTGCCAAATGCCTTGGCCATAAACGTCCGTCTTGGAATGGCGAATTCGTACCTTAACCGTCCCCGGAAACAAGCACACATCATCCTCCCTTAGGGGAGAAGCAGTGGTACGCGAAGGTGCCGCTAATTCACCGAGGCGCATTGCGCAGAAAAAGCATAGTACGAAAGTGCACGAAAAAAGACGCAACTCTAATTCTAAAGGGCAAACAAAAGGAAGGACTTCGCGAAGTCTACGCAACAGAGCAAAAGACACCGGACGCCGTTTGTCGATTGGACGAGATTCTTTCTTCCATCCCTTTAAAATCAAAGCAGTGGCAAAATCCCTAGTGACATCGTGAAGACCCAAAAGACGAAAAGTAAAGGAAAGACCCGAGAGCCATTTTTGAATGACGCCCGACGAACAGCCCATATCACGCAGATGACACAAATACAAATGTGTGACTTTACGGCAATAGTCACTGGTAAGCACTGACTGGACCAGGTGGAAGGAGCCACTGCGTTCTGAATCAAGGGCATCAGTCGGTCAGCGGCAGGTCCCATAGAAATGGAGGGCAAGCGGAGCCCTCCTGGTCCGTGGTTGGTTGCAGCGTCCTGAAACGATGAAACTGTAAATGAGAAAGAGCATCAGCCACTATGTTACTCTTACCTGGCACGCGACAGGCCTTGAAAACCACATTATCTAATAAACATGTTAGAACGAAATGAGGCAACAGCGCCAATACCGGTAGAGAATGAGAGGTTAAACTATTAATCGCTATGACTGCCCCTTCATTGTCTGACCACTATTGGATCCACCTGTTTTTCATCAGGGGACCCCATAATTCCATAGCCACAACTATTGGGAAAAGTTCCAAAAAGGTAAGATTTTTAGTTAAACCACGATCCGACCAGTCCGGAGGCCATGGCGATGCAGACCAGCTATCACTGAATATTGCAGCATAAGCCAATGAACTAGCCGCATCTGTAAAAAGGTGTAATGCATCGCTATCGATTTCCGGTTCCGGAAAACATGAAACACCGTCGTACGAATGTAGGAACTGCAACCAAACTCGAAGATCATCCTTCAGAGGTTTGGGTAATCTAATAAAATGATGGGGCTGCCGAACGCCTGCCGTAGCCAACGACAAGCAGTGCGAAAAAACCCACCCCATTAGAAAAATCCGGCACACGAAGGCTAGCTGACCCAGGAGAGATTGCAATTCCTTCAGCGTAACTTTACACGTGTCCAAGCAGTTGCTGACGTCAGCTCGTAAGCGCAGCAGCTTATCTTGCGGCAAACTAATCAAGCCCCTCTCTGTGTCAATTTCGATACCCAAGAAAGAGAGGCAATGAGTGGGACCTTCAGTTTTATCCTCGGCTAGCGGAATACCAAACCTGGCCACGAAAAAACAAAAAGTCGCAAGTGTGATCGCGCATGCCTCCGACTGTTTTGGACCAATAAACAAGAAGTCATCTAAATAATGAACAACCAAGGTGTTACCCGTCTCAACCTTAACAGCCCATTCCAAAAAACAACTAAACATCTCAAAATACCTACAAGAAATGGAGCAACCCATGGGAAGGCACATGTCGAAGTAGAAGAAACCATTCAACTGACAACCCAGCAGGTGAAAGCAATCCGGGTAAACTGGTAAAAGCCAAAAGGCTGATTCAATATCTGATTTGGCCAATAAAGCCCCTGATCCTGCTTTCACAATTAGGCGTAAAGCAGCATCAAAAGAGGTATAGGAAACCGCCGACTCTTCTTTCGGGATGACATCATTGACGGAATCCCCTTCCAGAAATGATAAATGGTGTATTAATCTAAATTTACCTGGCTCCTTCTTGGGGACTATACCAAGAGGAGATATCCGTAAATTAGGGAAAGGAGGCTCCATGAAAGGACCATCCATACGGCCCATAGCAACCTCTTTGTCTACCTTCGCCTGTGCCTCCTCAGGGTGCTCCAAAACCGACTTTAGGTTACCCATGAATGCAACCGCGTGATGAGGCAAATGAGTAGGGATGAGCGAACCGAACCGTAACGAACCAGATTCATTACAAACTTTGCGAAAAGTTCGGTTCGGTGACGTTCGTAACGAATCTGGTTAAAAAAAAAACGGCGACGCAAAACTGTACTTTTTTCACAGAATAGACCAGGATACAAGGGATTATTACTCCTATGATCCCTTGTATCCTGGTTTTCTGTGAAAAAAAAAAAGTGTGACGTCACCCCACAGCCCCTGAAGTGCCTGAGCGCGCCGACATCTTGTCAGTGCGTCGCCAGACATCAGAGAGAGAGGAGCTTAGCATTAGATAGAGAGAGAAAAGATATAGATAGATAGATAGATAGATAGACAGCCAAACAAGTAGATAGATACAGGGAGAGATAGAGAAGGAATAGAAAGGGTTAGTGAGAGAAGCAGGAGAGAGGAAGAGAAAGCTAGATATAGAAGATAAGGTGATAGATAGGGAAAGAGGTTAAGAAATCAAGAGATAGGTAGAGATAGGGAGAGATAGGCATTTAAATAAAAAAAATTGTGAGATCTAGGGAGAGATAGGGAGATAAAAAAAAGAAATAGGGAGAGAAAAGTGAGAAAAGAGTCAGGACAGACACACTACACGTTGCTGCTCTGCTGGGTGCCGTCAACCCCGTTTAGCCACAGCAAACAAAGTATAAAAAAAGTAAAAAAAAAAGTTATAAAAAAGTTTTAAAAAAAATTAAAAAAAGTTATAAAAAAAAAAATAAAGTTTAAAAAAGTATAAAAAAAATACATCATTTCATTTTCCCCCACCCAAATAGAAATATGTCCAAGCGTCCTACTTCCAGCACTTCCCAGGCAAGGAGTGCAACAGCAGGCAGTGAGGGTAGGAGTGTCAGGGCTGGGATACACAGATAAGGGGTAGTGATCCCTAAGCTTAATCCCAACCCCTTTCCCTGCCTATTGCCCGCTCAGGCTAACCCCTGAGCCGAAAACCAGAAGACTGAAAATACACTAACAAATGTGCCGGGGATGGGAAGACAAACAAGACAGACAAACAAGAACCAAATGGGTAGTCAGGTAGCCGCGTCAAAACCAGGAGAGTACGTCAGGAACCAAATCAGCAAGCAGAGAGAAGTACTCCAAAACACGCCAAGGGTCAAATTACATAAAGAGTCTAAACTGCAGAGCAAGAATGTCAAACCAGGTAGTAGCAAGGAAACTCCAAACACTGGCAGCTAGGTAAAAGTTAGAGGGCCTTAAATACCTAGCAGACCCCACCCAACCAGCTGACTGGGAGGAGAAGCAAGGAACAAAAACTTAACTCATGAGATACCAGTGAACAGAAAATAAACAGACACTATATTGCTCACGTTTTCCGGCGACCAGTAACAGGCCGCGAGCGATAGTGCGCACCAGCCACGTCCCTGGCACTTATGACCGTTGCGCGCGTCCCCTGCCTGGGATGCGCATCCACAGCCAGAGACCACCGGCTGGAGGAGGAGCCTGCCGAAATAGCGGACGAAGCCTGACCCCGGGCAACCACCTCGCCACCAGAGTCAGGGGCAGGACCAGCAGAATGGGTGCAATGACTGCCGATCCTGACAGTACCACCCCCTCCAGGAGGGGCCTCCGGACCCTTAGAATTCAGAGATGGTTTAGAAGGATGACTCTGGTGAAACAATCTCACTAAGCGGGGTGTATGCACATTCCTAGCAGGGACCCAAGATCTATCTTCTGGACCGAATCCCTTCCAATGGATGAGGTACTGAAGGGAATTCCTCACCAACCTAGAGTCCAGAACCCTCTCCACCTCATACTCAAGATCTCCATCCACAACAGATGGATAGGGAGGGTCAGGGAGGGGTATAACAGGGTCAACATAGCGCTTTAGCAGATTTTTATGAAAAGTATTGTGGACCCGCCATTCAGGGGACAACGCAACCTTGAAAGATACCGGATTAAACACATGAGTTATGACAAAAGGACCGATGAACCTAGGAGCAAATTTCAGAGACGGGACTTTCAATTTGAGGTTTTTAGTAGACAAGACTTTATCACCCACAACAAAAGTTTCAGAGACAGTATGTTTATTCCTGGAATGGTGGACCATTTGGCTTTGTGATTTTTTCAAGTTCTGCTGAACTCGTGACCACACTGTGCACAGTTGGTTAGTTATGGATTCTGCCCAAGGAGTATCAGAAACAGAACACGATGAGAAAGAAAACCTAGGGTGAAAACCATAATTACAGTACAAGGGTGATGTGAGTGTAGATGAACTAGTGTGATTGTTGATAGCAAATTCAGCTAGCGGGAGATATGAGGCCCACTGATGTTGACAGTCAGAGATAAAGAGACGAAGGCTACTGAATCAGCTCCTGATTCATCCTCTCCGTCTGCCCATTGGTTTCAGGGTGAAAGGCAGAAGAAAAGGACAATTTAACTTCTAATTTCGAACAGAAAGCTCGCCAAAACTTAGCCACAAATTGTACCCCCCTGTCGGATACCACTTCATCAGGAATACCATGGAGACGAACCACATGCTGGATAAACAGATCAGCCAATTCTTCCGCTGGTGGCAGTTTTCTCAACGGGATGAAATGACCCATTTTAGAGAACCGATCCACCACCACCCAGATGACAGTGAACCCCTGGGATGGTGGCAAATCGGTAACAAAGTCCATGGAAATGTTAGACCGGTGTTTGTCTGACACTGGGAGCGGGAGAAGAGGTCCCTCAGGACGTCTCCTGGGGATCTTTCCCTGCGCACAGACTTCACAAGCCTGAACAAAAACATAAACGTCAGTATGCATACGTGGCCACCAATAATTTCTTTTCAGTAACTCTAAGGTTCCCCGAACACCTGGGTGACCTGCTAGCACTGAACAATGTGTCTCCTCTAACACTCTCAAACGGCAAGACATGGGAACAAACAATTTGCCTTCCGGAAGGTCTTTAGGAGCAGAATTTTGTTCAGCAAGAATTTGAGAAGAGAGGTGAGAGGAGACAGCTGCCAGTACAATACCTGGAGGTAAAATGTTACCAGACTCAGACTCTGAACCCTCAGGAATACCGAAACTCCGGGATAAAGCATCAGCTTTAACATTTTTCGTACCCAGTCGGTAGGTAACAACAAAATTAAAACGTGAGAAAAACAAGGCCCATCTGGCCTGACGAGCATTGAGACGTTTTGCACTATCAAGATACACCAGGTTTTTATGATCTGTGATCACTGTCACTGGGTGAAGAGCTCCCTCCAAAAAATGGCGCCACACTTCAAAAGCCCATTTGATGGCAAGGAATTTCTTTCACATGAAGATAATTTTTTGGAGAAAAATGCACATGGCCTGAGGTTTGTGAGAGCAGAAGACCCTTGAGATAATACTGCCCCCACACCGACCTCAGAAGCATCTACCTCTACAATGAAGGGTTGAGAGAGATCAGGCGGAATCAAAATAGGGGCTGTAGAAAAGGCTTTCTTGAGCTCCTGAAACGCAGAGTATGCTGCAGGAGGCCAGTTACTAGGATCAGCCCCCTTGCGGGTAAGATCCGTGAGTGGTTTGGCGATTACACAAAAGTTTTTTATAAAGTTTCTGTAGTAATTGGCAAAACCTAGAAACCATTGAAGGGATTTTAAGTCAGTGGGGCGGACCCACTCTGCTATCGCCTGAACCTTACACGGATCCATCTGTACATCGAAAGGAGAGACCACATAACCCAGAAATGAAACCTTTTGCACACAAAAATACATTTTTCCAACTTAGCGAACAAAGAGTTTTTTCGCAACCGGGACAACACAAGGTGAAGATGTTCATGATTGGTGGGCAGATCTGGAGAAAAAATCAGGATGTCATCCAGATAGACCACCATAAAGACCCCAATAACATCATGAAAAATGGTATTCATAAAACCTTGGAAGACTGCCGGGGCATTACTCAGATCGAAAGGCATAACAAGATATTCAAAGTGCCCCAGTGGTGTGTTAAAAGCAGTCTTCCACTCATCTCCTTCCCGAATCCGAATCAGATTATACGCTCCCCTTAGATCTAATTTGGAGAACCAATTGGCCCCAGAAACCTGATTCAGAAGGTCCGGAATAAGAGGACTCAGAAGGTCTAATATGCCCAATAGCCAAGCTTTCATCAATATACTGCTTAAGCGACTCTCTTTCAGATACAGACAGATTATAAATACGACCCTTAGGCAGCTTGACTTTGGGCAAGAGATCTATCTTACAGTCAAAATCCCTATGAGGAGGAAGGACTTGAGACAGGGGTTTGGAGAATACATCTGCGAAATCAGAGATAAACTCTGGGATCCCAGCATCACATGCAGTCGTGGTACAGAGTGAGACCTGAGACATATGGGCCTTACACTGAGGACCCCAACGAACAAGATCCAGTGTACCCCAGTCAATAACTGGATTATGTTCCTGGAGCCAGGGCATCCCCAGGATAACGTTCACCGACAAATTTTTCATAACCAGAAAAGAACAATATTCTATGTGTAGTGCACCCACCACCAATTTTATCTTGGGGGTGTGGAATTTGACCAAACCAGCACGCAATGGGGTCATATCCACACTTGATACTAGGATAGGAGGGGACAACGGAATCATGGAAGACAAAACCTGGGACACGAAATCCAAGTCGATGAAATTAGTGGCTGCACCCGAGTCCAGAAAAGCCAGACCTGTACATGAGGCTGACTGGACCTCAATAGTGCAGGGCAAAAACATTTTAGAAATTTGAGGGATTACCTGAGCTCCTAGGCAGTCCTCCCGACAACTGCCTAGGAGCGGAAGTTTTTCCTGCTGTGACTTCTTGGGACAGGCATCTAGCTGATGTTCGGGACTCCCACTGTAAAAACATAGTCGATTCTTCCGGCGATGTTCCCTCCTCTGCTCTGGGGTGATACTGCCGAGCTCCATTGGTTCAGGCCCAGGTAGAGATGAGACCGGACTGAGGGTCGGCCGAGGGGCAGGACCTTAGGCGTTGATCTGCCCGGATGGCGAGGGTCATAGCTTCGTCAAGAGTCTTAGGTTCTGCATGAGCTAATAACAAGTCTTTTACCTGGTCTGAGAGGCCGGTCATGAATAGGTCTTTCAAGGCCTGATCGTTCCACCCCGAGTCCGTCACGTACTGTCTGAATGTAGCACAATATTCTTCCGCCACTTGTTTACCCTGACAGAGGGATAACAAGTGGGAAACCACTAACGCAGGTCGGTCTGGTTCATCATAAATCTGACCCAGTGCAGAAAAAAAACTGTCCAGAGAAGAACGCAGAGGTGAATCAGGAGGTAAGGAAAGCGCCCAATTTTGCGGGTCACCCCGCAGGAGAAACATAACCAACCCCACCTTTTGCGCTTCTGTCCCAGAGGACCGAGATCGTAAGGAAAAATAAAGTTTACACCCTTCCCGAAATGAAAAAAATTTCTTACGATCGCCCGGAAAAAGGTCAGGAAGGGGAACCTTAGGTTCAGGTGCAGGTGACTGAACGGCCGGGGTTGGCACCGGGGCTGTAGCATGCATGTCTTCCTGAACCTGAAGGCGGATAGCAAGATCTTGAACCAACTTGGTCAAGGCCTGGACCTGTGCGACCACAGCTGACATAGGCTCCATAGGTGGAGTGAACGTAGCTGGACGTATGCAGGTTGCAGGCCTCTTTTGGGCCAGTGTTTCTGTCAGGGCTGGGATACACAGATAAGGGGTAGTGATCCCTAAGCTTAATCCCAACCCCTTTCCCTGCCTATTGCCCGCTCAGGCTAACCCCTGAGCCGACAACCAGAAGACTGAAAATACACTAACAAATGTGCCGGGGATGGGAAGACAAACAAGACAGACAAACAAGAACCAAATGGGTAGTCAGGTAGCCGCGTCAAAACCAGGAGAGTACGTCAGGAACCAAATCAGCAAGCAGAGAGAAGTACTCCAAAACACGCCAAGGGTCAAATTACATAAAGAGTCTAAACTGCAGAGCAAGAATGTCAAACCAGGTAGTAGCAAGGAAACTCCAAACACTGGCAGCTAGGTAAAAGTTAGAGGGCCTTAAATACCTAGCAGACCCAACACAACCAGCTGACTGGGAGGAGAAGCAAGGAACAAAAACTTAACTCATGAGATACCAATGAACAGAAAATAAACAGACACTATATTGCTCGCGTTTTCCGGCGACCAGTAACAGGCCGCGAGCGAGAGTGCGCACCAGCCACGTCCCTGGCACTTATGACCGTTGCGCGCGTCCCCTGTCTGGGACGCGCATCCACAGCCAGAGACCGCCGGCTGGAGGAGAAGCCTGACCCCGGGCAACCACATCGCCACCAGAGTCAGGGGCAGGACCAGCAGAACGGGTGCAATGACTGCTGGTCCTGACAAGGAGAAGTGGCAGCACCAGGCCCGGTGGCAGCCGGGGTAACAGACGTGGCAGCAGGGTGCAGCTACCCCTGACGCCCACTGGTCATGTTAGAACCACACAGCCAGCGGTTCTAGATTGGTTTACCAAATCCTCCAGTTCCACCGCCCAAAGCTCCCAAACGAGGAGTCAAGCATTGGCTGGATCATCCGACACCACCCTTACATGGGACTGTCAGCGAGAGTCCTCTGCCCCGTCCCCTATTATTAGAATGCCACTCACCTTTGGGGCCCCTTCTGCCAGGGAACTCTTGGCAAACCTTGATCTGTCCTTGGAGTCTCTACCACTTTTTAGTGATGAGGAGGAGGAGGAAGTCCACCAAAGTCAGCGGCTGGAACATACTGAAACTCCAGAGGAGGTGTTGGCTGTAAGCAGTCAACAGAGCCAGGGAGGAGCATCCAGTGCCACACCTGATATCCTGTCCCAACCACCGGAGGAAAGTAGCAGTGGTGCTGACTTTGATGATGATGTCGCTGATCGGACGTGGCGCCCTCAAGCAGCATTATCCTCAGCATCATCAGGGGAGGAAATAGAGGTGCCACCGACGCAGCAACATCCCACTGTTGCAAGGAACCGAGGCACAAGAGGGAGGGGTAGAAGACAAGCTACCAGGCAGAGATCACCCTCTCAATGCCTTGGTCCTGAGAGGGCACCCTCAGGCAGCAGTGGCAGTCAACAGCCAGCAAGACCCCCCGTGGCTGTCAGCAAACCACGGTCCTCTGTCGTCTGGCAGTTCTTCCGCCTGGGGAAAGATAAGCACATCGCTTTGTGCCTGCTGTGCAATGAGAGGGTCAGTCGCGGTAGGGTTGATAATCTCGGGACAACATCGATGCAAAAGCATATGGAAAGGCAACACCAACAGGCCTGGAAGAACCGTGACCCCAATACCACCTCCTGTCAGGATGCACCATACACTGCAGATCCCATCATGCAGCATCCTCTCAGTGGAACTCAGGGCTCGTCAGCCTCAGGTGCCAGCACCAGCACAGTGTCACTGCCATCTACACCGCTAATGAGGCAGCAATCCGTGACTGAGTCCATGGGCAGACATCAGGTCTATTCCAGCAGCCATCCCATGGCCCAGAAACTGACCGGACACCTGGTTAAGCTGCTGGTGCTTCAGTCCCTGCCCTTCAACCTTGTGGACTCCCAGCCTTTCAGGGATTTCATGGCGTGTGCGCACTCCAGATGGCAAGTCCCCAGCCGCCACTACATCTCTGGCAAAGCTGTTCCATCACTGCACAGTTATGTGCAGAAAAAGGTTGGCAACTCATTGGGACTCTCGGTGTCCAAGACCGTGTACCCGAGTGCTGATGTCTGGTCCTCTAATTATGGGCAAGGGCAGTACATGTCTGTTACTGCCCATTGGGTCAACATCCTCCCAGAAGACCATCAGGAAGTTGGCCCATTCTTGCCACTGTCACCTCCACGGTGCTTTAGGGGGCCAGCAGCGGGAAGCACAAGTTCTGCCTCCACCACCTTGCACCTATCCGCCGCTTTGACTGCAGTCCAACCTGCCCCGGTGTCTTACCACTGATGTCAGGCCCGGCGCTCTCAGGCTGTCCTCCATTTGGTGAGCCTGGGTGAACGGAGCCACAGTGGGCAGGAGCTCCTCCGGACCATCAGGGAGGAGATAGATCAATGGCTGACCCCACGTCAACTAACGGTGGGAGGTGTGGTAGCAGACAATGGGAGGAACATTGTCTCTGCAGTGCAGCAGGGAGGGCTGAGTCATACACCTTGTATGGCACATGTGATAAACCTCATAGTGCACAGGTTTCTTCGATCATTTCCTGCACAACAAGACCTTATGAGGTCACGCAGAGTGCAAACACTTCAGCCACTCCTACACTGCAAGGAACACCCTGCTCAGGATCCAGAGACAGCGCAGTCTGCCCCAACATCGGCTAATCTGCGACGTGCCAACACGCTGGAATTCTGCCCTCCATATGCTGGACCGCCTGTACGAGCAAAGGTCAGCCGTTACAGACTACCTCATGGGGGTAATCAGGCAGCTTCACGCCACACTGCGACTTCCAAGTCACACACTGGCAGAGACCAGCCAGGTTCCCCGACAACATCCTCTCAGGGGGAACCAGCGTGCTCCACTACCACCACCACTAGTGGAGGCGTGAGAAGTCGCTACAGCCTCCAATCTCTGATGAGCGATGCCAGCTGCTGAAGAGGGGACACAACACCGGACTCATGGCGTGGACCAGCATGAGCTCACCCACCAGGTCACTGCCTACCTAGATTGTACCCTGCCCCAAAGTGTCACCGACCCCGTGCAGTACTGGGCAGAGAAACTGGACATTTGACCTCAACTGGCAGAGTTTTCTTTGGCTCTGCTGTCCTGCCCAGCCAGTAGTGTTGCGTCAGAGAGGGTGTTCAGTGTGGCGGGTAAAATCGTAACACCGCAAAGAAAGAGGCTCTCTTGCCACAGCCACAGTGTTGAGATGCTGACTTTTCTAAAGATGAATCATGCCTGGATTACATCGGATTATACCACCCCCCTGCCTGATGTGAATGACTAAGTCATCAGTCACCCGTCTTGCATGGCAATCCGTGTGTCCAAGAAACTGACCTTAATATCCTAAATATGTGCCCAACGTAAAAATCCGTAATTTAACATATTAAGTAATGTTCCCCCCTTAGACCCCAAATTAAACAAAATCACCTTAAAAATTCCCTACTTAATTCGGATACATTTGAATAAACAGAACCCCATCTCCAAATTTAATGGCCATGGTGTGTTGGCCATTTAACATCTCCACACCAGCTTAATGCCTCACACCGGTGCACCGTCCAACCCATACCCCAAGAACAGTACCATCCCTAAAATAATCCCCACGACTATGCTTCACAAAGTGGGGATTTCACCTTTTGTGAACTATAGCCGTGGGGTTCTATCCCTGGCACCCGTGCCAAGGAACACTACTCACCGTTTTGTGAGAGGGTACTAACTGTTCTTGAGGTATTTTGTTGATATCATGAGAGTAGTAAAATCTCGCACGGCAAATCCCGATGGGGTTCTTCTCTGTGCGAATTATTTCACGCCTCTCATGCAGTCACATGCGGAATAAGGCTGTCTATGGGGTATATATCACGGAGGCTGCTGTCTTCCACAGTTTGTTACAGCAACAAACAGTTGCTGAAAGGCAGGTTAACTTGCCTTATTCATGGGTGCCTTTACAATGGGATGCTTTTTTGGGGTTCTCTGCTGCCTAAAATCCACAGCGCATCGTTGGCTGATTTTATGCCACCTTCAGTACTATGGGGCTGGACGCAAATACCCAGTTCAGCGCAGAACTGCGTATGTCCGGACGGCACTATAGTACTGAACGCCGTTTGGTGAACGGTATAAAAATGCCCTGTGGATTTTACTCAGCAGACCCGCAGCCACATGTGAAGGTACCCATAGGGTGAGGTTTTTTGGGAGTGACCAAAGAGAGGGCGGGAAGGTCACTCCCATACCCCATCAGGGGTTTTTCCCCTACCCACTTTAAAAGATAAGTCCAGGCAATTAATAACTTTCTGTGCCCTTACTTGAACCAAAAACTTATAACTTGCCCGGACTTATCCTTTAAAGGGAACCGGTCATCTCCGAAACACCCCCTGAACTAGAGTAAGCGTTGTATAGTGTAAGTGATGCTGAATCCGAATATGTACGTTTTATCTTCATACTCACTTCCATTCCGACGCTGTGCTCCCACAAACCTGCAGTAAAATGCACTCAGTGGACTCCGGTGCTCACTCACATAATGGAGAGGACTCAACGAAGAGTCCACTGAGTGCATTTTACTGCAGGTTTGTGGGAGCACAGCATCAGAATGGAAGTGAGTATGAAGATAAAGCTTACATATTCGGATTAAGCATCACTTACACTATACAACGCTTACTCTAGTTCAGGGGGGGTTCCGAGATGACAGGTTCCCTTTAAGCCAGCTGGTGACAGCACTAAAAAAACACAAAAGCATACATCCATTGGGTTGGGCGCTGCACTCGGTTAGGACATCAAACTGGTGTAAGAAAGATATATATATATATATATATATATATATATATATATATATATATATATATATATGTCTCGCCAACAGCCATAGGCCCAGATTCAACAGGTTTGACACCAGAGTAGTTGCGTCAATTTGTAAAGCGAGTGCCAGTGAGGTGTCCATTTCATGAAAATTGGACACATATTTTTGGATAATGGAACTGGCGTAAAGCCTTCTTGAATCTGTGCCTTTTTATATGTCCTTTCTTCACCTCATGGATTCTGTGGGTGAGGTTGTCTGTCTATTTAACCGTATCCGTATCCTACTAGACTAGCTGTAATGTTAGAGGGTTTTTTTAACGTTGACTGTTCTGTGCTGAACTCTACATCAACATTTTGTCATGTATAAAAACTGATTTTTGCAAGCGTGCATATTCTTAGCTTCCAACTTCAGTTCTCTGTACTAGGCCCTTCTGGGTCCAAAAGAATACTGCTCCTACTAATGCCCCCACCGTCAATTGTCTATTTGGAAACATACTGGGTGCAATCAAGAGCTGCTGAAGCTGCCTCCTCAACTTGTCTCTTCTCAACCATACTGGCCAGGGTGCTATCAAGTGCTGCTGCCTCCTCCTCCTCCGTCAATTGTCTGTTCTCAACCATACTGGCCTGCGTGCTATCAAGTGCTGCCTCCACCTCCTCCGTCAATTGTCTGTTCTCAA